>PVJO010008988.1:0-71962 GCA_004026905.1 Hystrix cristata | reverse complement strand
TAGAACATCACAAGGCTCCCAAAAATGTTCCCTTATGTCTTTTTGAAGTAACTCTCCCCCAACACCCCCTACCTTAGTCAATTATTGATATACTTACTGTAACTAGAAATTAGTTTGCTTTTCTGTCTGATTCCTTTCATCTGGCATATATGCAAGTATTTTCAACAAACTTTCTTGGTAGTTTCATTTTAGTGTATGACTATAATGCTTTTTGATCCATTCACTTATCCATATGTATATTTTTTTGTTGGGACACAGTACCCAACTCCCACAGCACCCTACAGAGGTTTAATTTGGTTTATGTTTGAGCAGATTCAGTCTATGGTCAGCCGGTACCAGCGTAGAAAAATGGAAGAAGGGCGTGGTGGAGGAAAACTGTTTACCGCATGGCGGCATGAAGTAAAGCAGAGGGGAAGAGCCGGAGATAAGATACACTCTTAAAGCCACACTCCCCAGATAGCCACTTCCTCCAGCTAGATCCCACCCTCTAGTAGGCAATTCTGCTAATGAACTTAGCATGTTAGTGCCCTTGATACATAAGTACATGGAGCAGACTTCATTTGTAAGTCATAACAATTAATATTTATATTCTTTCCAGTTTGGGGGACTTATAAATAAAACATTCATGTATAAAGTTTTGCCTGGACATATGTTTTCATTACCTTTGACTAAATATTTAGAAATACTTAATTTTAATAAAGTTTAATAAATAATATTTTTATGTATGTTTGTGTTATTCTCGAATAAACATGTAGTAAAGTATCTGAGTTCCATGGTAGACTCATATTTACCTTAAATAAAAAAAATGCTGAACTGTTTTCCAAAGTGGTTCTAGCTAGGAGAGCTCCTATTGCTCTTTCATAACTTTAGCCATTCTGGAAGATGAACAGCAGTACCTTGCTGGAATTTCATTTTCATTTTTCTGATAGTGATGACTTTGAGCATTGTTGCATGAATTTACAGGACATTTGTATTTTTTATTTGTGGACTGCATTCAAGTTTAATGCCCATTTCTAATTGATCCTCCTTCAAACTGTTTATACAGCTTTTTAAAAATAAATAATTGATATGTGTCCTTTGCCATATGTATATGTATTACAAATATATTTTCCTAGTCAGCAGTTTACTCTTTCATTTGCTTAACTGTATTTATGAAGAAAAAGTATTTAATTTTAATGAGGCCTGATCAATGACATTTTAAACCTGTGATTTGCATTTTTCAAGTTTTGGATGAGAAATCTTTGAATATTCCACAGTTGAAAATACATGTGCTATCAGATACACATGACTACATATCAAATTATTTCTCTGATAATGTGAAACCGTAAGTGTAAATAAGGACACAAAGCTATAATAGACATTGCGAAAAAGAAAGACAATGTTCAAATGGGAATAGAACTAGAGAGGGAAGAGGGGGAAAGGAAGGAAAGGAAAGAGAAAAGAAAAGGAAAAAAATGGAAAAATGTAAATAAAGCTCTTGTAAATAAGGAAGGGAGGGGGAGTAGAACGGAGGGTTGGGAAAGGAGGGGAAACCAAGATACACCATGTACAGGTACAAACTAACTATGATGAATATGATCATTAGGTCTATCTACAATGTACCAATACATGTTCTTGGTAAAAAATTTTTTAAAAAAAAGAAAATACATAGTGCTATATTAAATACACTGTGCTATATTTTGTTTTGGCTTTTACACACATACACACACACTTAAAATATAATCACATGTAAGCCCATGATCAATTTTTAAATAATTATTACATTTCTAGTCCAAATGAGCCCTGGAGTTTTGAAATCATTTCACCTTTCTGCTTCAACATTACATTTTCCCTCTCTAACTTTTCATTCGTAATAGCATGCAGACATGGTGAAATATCAACCACATTGTTAAGAAACACTTGATTTACAATATGATCTGCCTACATCTACTTCATTTTTCCACTTTGTTTTACGTTTGCATTGCTCAAAGGAGTCCTCAATGTTCTTGGGTTATCTCATTATTCCAGTAAAAATTTTATTTTTGCTTTTCCACTAAAGCACTCCTTGAAAAAATCAGACAGATGAAATCCAATGGGAACTTTTCAATCTACACCTTACTCCAATTCTCAACAGCATTTGACAGTGTACACTTTTCCTTTTTGATACCTCTTTATTTTTTCATCTTACCTGGCACTGCATTATCTAGTTGTCTTAAAATGCTGTCTAGTTTAATGCATAAAAGACTCTCTCAGCTTGATAGCAGGCTCAGCAGTTACTATGTGATCTCCAAAGTCATTCCACATCTTTCAGTAAATAATGAGAGATTTCAAGACAGCACATTTTTATTTAAGTACTATCTCTCCTTTTCCAAATTCAGTAACCAAAGAAAGCCCGATTCCAAAGATCCACTACCCGTCCTCCACTGTCCCACACAGCACGTTGTTACCTCTCTCCCTGCTCCTGTTAGATTTATGAGTCAGCAGGGGAGGCCCCTGTCCAGCTCCCTCTTCAGCTGCGAGGCAGAACTGTCTGCCTCTCTCGGAACCGACACTCCGCAGGGTCTGTAGCTTTCTGCCCGGGACACTGAAAACCCAGAGGTCAAACCACTTGTTCATTCTTTATTTCACGCCTCAAGGACTGCAGCATATTAATAAATACATCTGTCATCTAAACTTTTACTACTTATTATATTCCTGCAATATTAAGATTGGAAGTAAATACGGATTTACTCGTAATGGTGTTTAAGAAGGTCAGGCCTTCCTTGTTCACTCTGGTGTATTGTATCCTCTTTTCTTTCCTTATTGTGAAATAGAATATTTGAATAGTGAAAGGAGTGAAATACATATAAACATTCTTAGATTCAACAAATGAGAATATTTTAAACTACACATAATGATCACCTTCAGGATTACTTGCTATTTAAATTAACTGTTTTAAAACACATTAAAAGTGAATTCAGCCTTGTGGTATTCAGATTCAATATAACATTTTCTATCTGATTGATGTTCAAATTGCAGCATAAATAACTCATATCAAAGTCAGTTAGGAGCTTTACAGAAATCTGTCCAGAATGTGCTGCTTCATCAAAAGAAGCCATGGTAGTCTACATGGCAACGTGCCAAAGAGGGACTCAGAAGTATCACATCGGGTACTTAGGAGCAAAAAGTATATTTAAATCTCCTAAAGTGAGTGTGAATTTTGCCTTGTATTATATCGTGCACCAGAAAAACAAAAAGATGTCTCAAATTGATCATTTCAAATAATGATGTGGCTCTAGTTCTTTTAATGTTTATACAAACATTTAAATATTAAATAGTAATTTGTGTGGGAGCAAAATTCTCCAATATGTTACCTATAATACGAAACTCAATACATTCCCCCTAATTAGTAAATAGAAATACAGAAAAAAATCATGCAAACATTGATGCTGTTTGAGTATATAGTGTGAATGCAGACAGGTGTATGCATGTGTTCGCACATGCAAAATCCATTTGTCTGCGATTATTCAGGCTCTGTATATTCCAACAGGATTTGGGAGAATACAGATCTATTGATAAAATATCTCCCAGAGTAGAAAGAGCCAGATAATCTTCTTTAAAATTCATGCTGGACCAGAATAGCTATTTTCATATGTAGGGACACTGAATGAATAAAATTCCTAGTCTAGTACAATAGCCAGTCAACTACATATGTTTCATACTATTTTCATGAAAAACAAACCATCACTAAAATTGCTAACTAGTACCAAATGTGTAATGATAAATACCAATTTTAATGTTGTGCCTGAATTATGGCAGACTAAAAGTGAAATAAGATTCCCCATAGTGAATGTGTTTACTAAATTACTGATAAGGAAGACTAAATTGAGAATAAATAATAAATATTAAAGGAGAAAGAATATATACTTGATAGATGGTGATTAGTCTTTGTATTAAAGTTTTATTTAAGAGTTGCAGAGATGTTTAAATTTTCAATTTTTAAAACACAAAGAGTGCGAAAAATGAGATCCCATAACACAAGAGTGTATTCAGAACTTGTTTTGAGCACATTTACTTCAGAAGATACTCTGAAAAGAGGCAGAATGGATAAATCAGCACATAAATCAAAATTGTTGCCCTATATTCTGTTTTATGTTCTTGTTACACCTCTGTATAGTGTAGATGTTAAGATTTACAGAAAATATGTTTAACTTTCCTTAGTTTTAATAAATAATTTATGTTTGATAAATCTGGTGTTGTGTAAAAAACCCTTTTGGAAATTCTACCATAACAAAATTCTCTATTTCATGCTCTGATTTTAGATGGTGAAATATATAAATATTTAACTACCTGTTAAATGACAAACTGAGAGAAAGGAACACCAGTAAAGCCATCTCACATGATGAAATGTCATGATATAGAAATCTTTTTATCACCAAGTGATACAATCTAAATTCTATATTGCATGAAAAATAAACTGTTTTATTCTTGGAGCACTTAAGGCAGTTTGTATACACATGTGTTATAATTTGTAACGCAATTTATTGTTTTAATGTGAAAATAACATACTGCATACAGATTTTTAAAGTAAATGCGCATAATTTGTTTAAACTGAACACCACACACTCATCAACCAGGTGAAAAAAATACAACTAAAGTGAAAGGTATTTAGCAAATGTTCTACCTTACATGATTTATTGCATTCTTGTCCATTTACCCTTTGAAGTTAATAATTACTATAATTTTGTTTAATCATCAACAATAATATTTTTAGAATTTAATTCATGTGTAATAAATTTTACCTATTTTAAAAGTATATTTAAATGAATGTCACCAGATTTATAGAATTATGCAACAGCAGCCAAACTAGTTCTACAACAGTTCTATTGTCCCCCTAAACTTTTGTCCTTGATGAAATGCAGTAAATTTTCGTAAATATCTCCAGTCCCAAACCACCAGAATTGTGCTTTTATTCCTGTAGAGTTGTCTTGCTATAAATTTCATTTACTTACAATAATACTATACATGTTCTTTTATGTGCAGCTTCATTCTTATTGCACTTTATAATAGATTTTTATTAAATTTATCCAAAATTACACAAACTTACAGGCCATTACTCAAACTTATGGACCATAATGCATTGTGCCTTTTGCTTATGACAGTGAGCATTTTTTATGCTTATTGGTGTTTAGGCAGGACTGAATGGTTCAGTCTTTTTGTTGCTGGGTAGAATGCCATCATATGGCTACATCGTTTCTTATTTCTCCTCTCACCAGTTCATAGCTGCATGTTCTCGTTCTGTGTCTGACATGACTACTCTTGTTTCTGAACACACATGTTCAAGGCTTTATGTGAACCTGTGATTTCATTTTTCTTGGAAACCTAAAACTTGACTTACTGGGTAATAGTGAGGATGCTAGAAACAACTGGATACCCCGATGCAAAACATGAATGTATGTATAGAGCTTATGTCTTTGAAAAGAATTAATTTATAAACCTGAATGTGAACTACAAAACTGTGAAACTGCTAAACAACAGTATGAAAAGAAATTCAGACTGCTTTGGGTTTGGTTGATGAGATTTTAGATTCAATGCTACAAGCATGACCCATGAAAGGCAAAAAAAATGATTAAGCTGAGCTTCATTAAAATTAAAGATTTCTGCTCTCAAAATATATTAAGAGTGGAACAACAAGCAGCAGATTTGTAGAAAATGTTTTCAAAACACATAACTGAATAAAGACATTCAAAATATACAGAGAACTTTTAAAGCACAAAAAAACTCCATACTTTAAAATGGGCAAAAGAGTTGAAAAACATCCCATCAAAGACAGAAGGATGGTAACTATGCACATGAAAACATGTTCGCCACAATATATCTTTAGGAACTTACAAATGAAAGCAAAAACAAAAATGAACTACAAACTGTGCTGCTATAAACATGGGTGTGCATATATTGCTGCGGTATGATGCTTTTAATTTTTGGGGGAAGATACCAAGAAGTGAATAGCTGGGTCAAATGGAATCTCTAGTCCTAGTTCCCTGAGGAATCGCCACACTGATTTCCATAGCGGTTGCACCAGTCTACATTCCCACCAACAGCGGAGAAGGGTTCCTTTTTCTCCACAGCCCCTCCAGCATTTGTTATTGGCTGATTTGTTGATAATAGCCATTCTTTGTGGAGTGAGGTGGAACCTCAGGGTTGTTTTGATTTGCATCTCTCGAATGATCAGTGATGTTGAACATTTTTTCACATGTCTATCTGCTGTTTCTACTTCTTCATCTGAGAAGTGTCTATTCATTTCTGCTGCCCATTTTTGGACTGGGTCTTTAAATGTGGGTGGTCTGATTTTTTTGGATTCTTTATATATTCAAGATGTTAGTCCTTTGTCAGAGGAATAGCTGGCAAAATTTTTTTCCCACCCTGTGGGTTGCCTCTTTGCTCTGTTGGTAGTTTCTTTGTCTGTGCAAAAGGTTTTTAATAAGATCATGTCCCAGTTGTTGATTCTTTGTGATATTTCCAACAGCAAAGTGGATAAAGAAAATGTAGTTTTTTTATACAATGGAGTACTACTCTGCCATAAAGAATGATAAGACTGAGATATTCCTAGGTAAATGGATGCATTTTGAGACCATACTCTTAAGTGAAATAAATCAGACACACATGTTTAAATACTGCATAGTTTCTCTGGTGTGAGAAACTGAAAGTGTAAATAAAGACTGAAGTATATTATATTGGGAAAGAGAAGAAAATGTCCAAGTGGGAAAGAGAATAAGGGAGGGGGAATGGAACAGAGGAGAAGAGAAATAAGGAATGGAAGGAAAAAATGGAAACGAAGCTTTTGTAAATAGGGAGGGAGGAGGGGGAAAGGCAACGGGAAAAAAAAAGAAGCAACAAGATATGTCATGTACAGGTACAAATCCCCCATGATGAATGTTATCACTATGTACATCTAAAATGTACCATTAAAATAAAATAAAATTTAAAAAAAAGAACTACAGCGGTGCCTCAGTTCACAAACTTACATCATTCCACAATTCTGGGGAAGATAGCCTCAGTCATGTTCCTCACACGATGTGGAGTTCACGAACAGAAGCAAAATTCTGCCGAACGCTTCTGTTAGCAAACCGAATTGTTCACACAAAGAAGCATCTGTAAACTGAGGTATTACTGTGCCACTGTGAACATATCAGAATGGCTTAAATCACTGACGACGCTGATGCTGACATGGAGATGGAAAAATAGGGACGCTCTTTGATTGCTGGCGGGATGTAACAATCACACGGACGCTTGGGAGACACTCTGTTTCTTACAAGGATGAATGTAGTCTTATGCTATTTAGCAGCCATGCTCCCATGAATTTACGCAAATGAGTTGAAAACATGTCTTCATAAACATTTTTATGTGGAGATTTATATCAGCTTTGGTCATAACTGTCCAAGTCTGGAAGCACCCAAAATGCCCTCCAATAATAGAACAAATGTAGTACAATATATCCTCGAACTGGAATAATATTCAATGATAAAAAGGAATGATCTATGAGTTGTGAAGACGTGTAGGAACTTTATTGTATGTTGCGAAGCGAAAGAAGCCAATCTGAAAATGCTGCGCACTTTATAATTGAAGTTTTGATATTTTGGAAATGGTAAAACTGTAAAGAGTAAAAACAGCATACGGTTGCCAGGCATTTGGGGTGGAGACAAGAAAAGATGGAGCAGGAAAACAACAGATTTTGTTAGAGCGATGAAACTATTCTTAATGATAGCATAATGCTGAGAAGCCTATAGTTAAAAAGCCCCCCCACATTGTATAATACAGTAAATGAGTTTTAATGAAACGTATAGACGTCAGTTGGTAACAATATATCGGTGCTAGTTCAATCAACTGTATAAATATTCATACTAATGCAAGATGTTAAAATACAGGAAAACTTTGAGCAAGGGGTGTTGGGAGGCATATATAGGGATTCTGTACAATATGTCAAATTTTTCTATACAAACTGTTCAAATAATAAACTATTAATTTAAAAAATACATGGATTGGGTCAGATAAATTTTAAGACTATACCTGTCTGGTATGGATGAAAATAGTATGTATCAATTAAAATTAAGGTAGGTATTGCATATACTTGGCTGAGATATTATCAAAAAATTAGTACAGAGTAAATCAAATATACTTCGAATTTCCATTTAATATAGTTTAAACATTTTTGACTAGTGTTTAAAAAAACCCTAGAACTATAGCCCTAATCCTCTTGATTATGACTTACAATAATGAATTTTAGAAGAACTAGGATTTCTTTTTATGAAGTCCTGATAAATAAAATATTAGGTAAGCATTGGTTAAGCAGTCTCAGCGGGTAACAGGTAAAACACACGAGCGCAGAGAGTTTATTAACTTTTGTTTGCTATCTCACTTTTGACTTCTGCTATGGGATGGAACTCTAAATATATTCATCAAATGTTCCATTTGGATGTGGTTTGCTTCCCCAGAGTTCCTGTGTCGAAGGTTTGGTCCCTAGGGTGGTAGTACTGGGAGACGGTGTGGAACCCTCAAGAGAAGGGCCTGGTGTGTGCGGGGTGGGGCTTGGGTTGTGCAGAGGTGCCTTCGACAGAGGGGATTAAGGTAGCTTTCCTGGGATCTGTGAGCCCTTATGAGAGTAAGCTGTTATCAGACCAAGCTGACCCCTCGAAGCACTCTCGCGCTTCCTGTTTGGCAGTGTGAGCTCTCCGTCCATCACGGGTCTTTGCCATCTGCCGGGAGGTCCTCGTGAGAGCCAAGCTCGTGCTGGCATCATGCCACTGAAACTCTAGACCTGCAGACTAAATAAAACTTCTTTTCTTTATTAAGTTAGAGAATCTATAGAATACCTCAAGTATTTCATGATGGTAATGAAATAACAACTTGAACAAATAATAAAAAATGATTTTATTAAAATGGTGAATTTTTAAAATGGTGAATAAATTTTGGCAACTATTTTTGATAGAGCATTCTACTTGGTCATGAGGCTATATTAATCTTGTTTATAGAGACTTTTTGATCCTGAGAAGAAGATAATTAATCTAGCAAAGGATGAATCCACGCGGAATGCTCATGGAATTCTCTTAAGTATTGGTCTAAATGCTACATTCTCAGTGAAGCATATCTGGCGCTTGTATTAAAATTGTGAATTCTTACAGTACCACTCTGTACCATTACCCTGCCCTAAGCACATCAGTTTTGGTAGTACGTCGGGGTGATTCTTGCAGGGAACTGGCCACTCTCTTGTTGCAAGGGATTCTGGGTCTATAAAGTGGCTCAAATATGAGACTTGATATAGAGGCCGTGATTCTATGTTTTTCACGAATTGCACCACACTTTTGTTATGTGATCTGAAAGTCTTCTTCTTTTGTAGATCAAGTAAGAATTTAGCACAATGGAGCACAATGATTTAACTAGTCAACATCTTGTGTGTCACAGATTGTTCTAATTACTGCTTTGCTTCTGCAGCACATTTATGGTAATCATTCCCAACTTGCCTTTGAAAGTTGAAGGGCACCACTTGGCCCTTGCCACCCCAGTTTCCAATTGCTTTCATTGAATTTAAGTTTCCAATTGAGTGTCTGCAATTCCCTTTTAAGGCCAAGACAACAGAGGAAAAAAACAATCATGGAGTTCTTCAAGTATGATAAGGCCTGCCTCATAAACCTGTTTCTCAATTTAATGGTAAAAAGTGTATCTTCTGAACTCTACTAATGGGAAAGAGTAGGTTTTATGTGATAAATACATTCAAGCATTCCAACCTCCCTAGGCCTTTGAATCTCTTCCGCTACACTAACCCAAGGTACGGCAGACATCTCCAACTCACTTATAGAAGGCCATCTTTTGATTCAAGTTTTAGCCAGCCAGCCAAACTATGGGCACCTTTCCTCATACCAAGTTCCAATGATAAATGCAGAATCTTGGCTTAGTGGGATCATATCAATAAATTCAGCTTGATCAAACTGTGTTTCTTTTACCACTATCCCACACCCTGAAGGTCCATTACTATACATGTTCCCTAGATTTCTGCTTGTATAAATTAGAAAACTCAAGTAGTTCTTTCGGAATGTATCTTCCCATAAGTCACAATTTGTAACCCACTTTTATGAATCTACTCTGGGACTTGGGTCTACTCGCAGGTAGGCAAGCAAAGAGGAATGAGGAGGGATGGGTTCTGAGGAGAATCGGCATTGTCCTTTTGGCAGCTGCCTCAGAGAAGGCGCTGCACGCCCCCAGGAAGTGCAGCGTTAATGCCCTCAGATGCAGAAAGCTCCACATCATCCTGGGGGGTGGGGAGCCCCTGCCTCTGTGAGTGGGAATATAGAGGTAACTTCTGGAAAAATGAAAAAGACGCCAGAATTTAGGAACTCAGTGTCCCTGGCCTAAAGATTTCCTGCACATCTCTATTCCAAATTGTGAGATTCTAGTCTTTTCCAACTGATGTCTTCATTTCTTTTTGCTGTAATTCAGTCAATTCCAAAGGCAAGCTTGTATTTGATTTCAGTAAGTTTAGTCCTGTGCCTATAAGAGAGAAAATTCTGACCCAGAGCATACTTAGAAACTCTTAAGTCATTTTTGTTGAATTGGAGCCAAGAAGTTTCGTCCCTACATTCATCCTTTCCTTTAATTGCTTTGTCCAACAACACTAGGTGCAGCCAACCAATGTCATTATATTCCAGAAATGTTCGAAAGAACCGTGAACAGAGTCACAAATTCCTTACATCTTATAAGTGATTAATTAGGAGCACAAATACTTTTATTTTGCATATCTCTACAAACAGTTCATGCTATAGGCTATCAGTGCTCGTGATATTTTTGACAAGTATAATTATTAGCATTTTAAAGTCAAACAATATTTAAATGTCAATTCCAGAAATCCTTAAACCAATTTTAAAAACTTGACCTTAAAAATCTTAAAAATCTGTTCCTCTAGTACCATCCCTGGTACACAAATCTCTATTAGGGTCTTTCAGAGCCACAAACAATAGGCTAAGTAGGTAGATTGATACTTTATGGGTAGATAGATATAAATGGATCTGGATGTAGGAGAGGGATATTTGGAAAACTGGCTTACTTGACTGTGAGGCTAAGAAGCCCCACAAAAGGCCATCTGTAGGCTTGTGACCCTGAAGTGGTCGTAGCTTGGTTTAGTCCCATTCAGACCTTCATGGTGCAGAATGAGAGAAGTCAATAATGTAACTCTCAGTCTGAAGCCAAAGGCCTGAGAACTGAGAAAGAGGGCGTCGCCTGCCTTTTGATGTCTAGAACAGGAAAGAAAGAGTGTATCCTGAGGGTTTGGACACATTCATCTGTTCCATTTTTATTCCCGCCAATTTGCAGCTGATTAGATTGTGTGTCCTTGCAGTGAGGGCAGCTCCTCCCCACCCAGTCTTCTCAGACTCACATGTTCAACTCCAGAAAACATCCTTACAGACACATTAATGTGTTACTAAGTTTCTAGGTATTCTTTAGTATAACCAACACCTAAAATTAACTATAGTCATCATAGTGTGAGATAAAGAGTCTGATTTTATACTTTTGCATGAAGATCTCCAGATTGCCCAACAGACAGCTTCTGTTGGAGAGATTGTCTTTTCTGTATTTTGTATTCTTGGTAACTTTGAATCAATTGGCTATACAAATGTGAGTTTATTTCTGTGCTCTTCATTCTATTCCAGAATAATTTTCAATAGTGTAACGTTTTATTTTCTACTCACTCATTAGCAATAGATTCTCATTTGATTTGTTATCAGTGAAGGTGTATAGATTATAATATTTTCCATTTTAAAGAACTCTTAATCTCAGCTACTTGCATCAAAAGTTTGTTCTATCACTTTTCTTTTTTAGAACATCTGATGCTTGCTTAAAGCCTCTACCTCATAATTGATTTTTTAAGTTTCACATAAATAAAATATAATACATATTATGTAGCCAGATGCATATTATGATGGAATTTGAAATATTATTTGAAGTATTATTATTATTTTCCCTAGGAAATGTTAACACAATTTAGAGTCAAAATGTTCTTTTTCATTATAAACACTCCAAAGATAAGTAATCATAAATTACAATGACAAGGTTTGGGACTTTATTTCATCTAGCCATTGAACCTTATCAGGTTTTTGTGAAACTTCTCTCTAATGTCTGGGGTGATAGAATACTTTCAAGTGCTTTATGGTAATTTTCTTTCCACTTCAATAAATGTGTAGTAAATGACTGCTTCTTTTGCTGATTTTTAATCCACAGAGCTAAAGGAATAAGTAAAGAATTTACTCTTATTCACTGTTGAATGAAGCAAACTCATAGCTAGAAATACATTGGATATTCTTTTACAGAATGTCCTCTGATAAAAATCTCCAAGGAAAGTCATATTAAGGGCTAATATAACTGGGACAAGCGCTAGGATCAGTATCCCAGAGCAAACATGTTTGCAAACCTGTTTTTTCGTGTAGCCGTAGACAACACTGTTTCCCTGTAACAGCAGATCCAGATGACACTTGCAGAAGGGTGATGTTTGTTTCATATAGTAAACTGCTTTCATATTCATTTAGTCAATATGCATCAAACATAACTAGAAAGCGAAATACTGCCAAACTTATATCTGTATTCCAATGGCAGGCTGTCTAGAATATCTTCTATGCAATTCAGTGGTACAGCACGGGGCCAGTATGCAGAAGACAAAGCATGTGCACACAGATATACATGCACATACATATATACACACACAAAGACACACACACAGACACACACACACATACATACATACATACACATTGGATCTCAATGATGTGTATAATGAGTCTCCAAATTTGCCAATGTTCCAATAAGATTTCAGTTACTTTGGATCATATTTTGTATGACTATATGATTTAAAATTACACAACTATATGTGTATAGAACATAACTGACCCATAATTTGTCCAGTAAAACATGAGAGATAACTCCATAAAACAGTCTTCAGGTTGAGAATGGAGATGTATTAAGAAAACAAAGTGTAAAAACATTGTATTTGGACAAAATGTGTACTTCATTAAAATTCGTGGCAGATAACCTGTAATAAAAATGAAATTGAAGCTATCTAGCATCTGAATGCCAGAGCTGACAAAAACAAATCAAAATTAGTCAGGCATTTTCTTTTTTTTATAATTAATTAGTTGAATTGGTACATTTTAGATAAATATAATGGTCACATTCATCGTAGAGAATTTGTACCTGTACATGATAATATCTTGTATTTTTTCCCCTTCCCCTCCCTTCTTTCAACTCCTCTTCCTCTCCTTATTTATAACAGCTTTGTTTCCATTTTCCCAACTTTTTTTCTTTCCCTTTTCCTTTCCTTCCTTTCTCCTTTCTCTAGTTCCCCTTCCTATTTGAATATTTTCTTTCTGTTTCATAGTATCTATTGTATATTTTGGTCCTTATTTACACTTTTGGTTTCTCATACCAGAGAAACAATAGGATATTTATTCATGCGTGTCCAGTTTATTTCACTTAAGAATATGCTCTCAAAGTGCATCCATTTACCCAGCTTCTTAGAGGAAGCAGGGACTCGTGGACATGCATCAGGGATGTGGTCCTTTTCACTCTAGGGATGTCTTGTTTTACTTTTGGCAACAAATTTTGTGCCCTTTAGTTTCTGCTGATTTCACTCTTTGACCTAATGACTCAGCAGTTTTTAAAACTGAATGATTAACAGTATGATGTGCTACTTGGTATTTCCGTGTATTAGGAACTGGTTTTAAACTTCTTGAACTTTTTAACAGTAAACATATTGAAAAGTGATCTCCACAGTTTAATGTCTTAAATTATTCATTTAGCTATTAACAGAAAAGAGATAAACAGTTGTATGTCCTTAGAGGAAACCAAGTTAGTATAGAGAACTCTGAAACAAAACAGCAACACAGGCAGGAGGGAAAAAAGAATGCTCTAGTACATAACTAAGCGATGTAAGAGGAGACTGTTAAATATGAATTGGCCGAAACTTTTCCAGAATTGCTAATATACATGAACTGTCACGTACAGAGAATGAAATGATCATAAGTACAATAAATAAATATCAACCCATTAATGGATTACCTTATAATGACAAGGAGAAAAAAAGTTAAACACTAAAAAGAAAATGCAGATTAACTATGAAGTAAAGGTAACAAAACTGTAGTAAATATCTTAAAAGCAACGATAAAAGCTAAAATATGAGGGAATATGAGAATACAGTTATTTTATTTGTTTGTTATAATTACTTTTGTAACACTGTGCAAGATGATGCCAGTTTCTTGAAAAATTAAACTTGTCCTTATCAATGTCTTTGTACTCTTGGTGATTTACATCAGAAAAATGAAAGCTTAAATTCACAATTTACTGTATACAAATGTCCACAAAAACCAGCCCAAAACTAGAAACAACCAAAATGTCCTTTACAGGTAGAAAGGATAAGCACATTTTTGGAAAATTCACACTATGAAATAATGTTCAGCCATAAAGTAGGACAAACTATTCGTGCATACAATAACTTGGATGGATCTCAAAGAAAATATGCTGAGTTAAAAAGACAACCTTCAAAGGTACCACTGTATGATTCTTTTTATAGGACACCCTCTAAATAACAAAATTATAGAGATTGAGAATTATTAATACAAAATACTACTTGCTAGAGAGGGAGGAGTGACTGTGGTTATTAAAGTATATCATGAAGGCTATTTATGATTAAGTTTGTATATTTTGCCTGTGCTGATACACATGAAATACACATATGTTAAAATTTCATAGAACAAATACACACACACACAAATGAGTGTAGATAACATAGCAGAAATCTACATAAAGTTAGTAGCTTATAGCAACGTCAATTTCCTGTTACGGTATTACACTGCAATAATGCAAAATATCACCATTAGGAAAAACTGGGTGCTGAGGACACAGGATAAGTTTCTATAATTTTTAAAATAGCATGCAATTCTCAGAATAAAAAGCTTTTAAAAGAATTTATTGCAAAAAATAAGACTTTTAAAAAGGATTAAGAGGGGAGAACGTATTGTCAGTTAAATATTCAAATTGTCAGTTTCCGTGACTCATTCCAAAAGGCAGTTAGTTTCTAAGAGTATAAGTGTTCTTTAGTGCTAAAAGAGAATAAATATAACATGGAATTTAATATCCAATTCAATTTTCATTTTTAAAAAAGCAAGTATTTATTTTTCCCCAGAAAGATAAAATTGAGTGTGTTTCTAATATAGTTCACCCTAATGGACTGAATTGTATCTCTCTCCACATTATAAAGTATTCATATGTCAAAGTCCTAGTCCTCAATATATTTGGAGAAGGGCCTTTATGGCAATAATTGAGGTTAAATGAGATCTTATGACACCCAGAACCCCAGAACTCTCTCTGCTCTGTGCACAGAGGAGTTATGCCAGGACACAATGAGAAAGTTCATTGCACAAGACAGGAAGCAGAGGCATTAGAAACTAACCCCACAGCATCTTGATCTTGGTCTTCTGGACACCAGAACAGTGAGGGAAAAAAAATGAAGAACTCTGGTTTTGAAAAAATATCTCAATAAAATTCATTTGACACCAGAGTAAAGACAGGACCTGAGGACAAAATCTAACAGTTAAGGATGCCATGCAATGCTTGAGGCACACTATAATTGCACTTAAAGTAAGAAAATCAACAAGAGAAAAAAAATATATTAGAAATACCATATTTCATATTTTACCCACTACAAAGGGAGCAACAGATCAAGACTCGCAATGTTAAAGGAGAATGACCTCAGAAAAAGGATGAAATATTTTTAAGTAAATGAAAGGGAAAGAGATACAGAAAATTACTTAAGACATGCTGACTTTGAGGTATGTGACAAAACAATCTGACAAAACAATCGCAATTCGAAAGAAAAGCATTCTCTTCTGGCTAAACAAGCAACGCATTTAAAGTGAATAGGAATAGGCACGCCAAAATCGTGAAGAGCATGGTAGGTGAAATTAGAAATAAGATTATCATCATTTTGGGCTAGAATTAGTACAGATAGAGGTAAAGCTATGGACAAAATTATTTTCTTGTTCCAGTTTTAATCCAAAGAAGCCTCTATTTAGCAAAGATTTTCATTTTATTTGTTTTATTTGAGTGTAGAAATCCATCATGTAAACATTGGAGCTTATAGGAAATTTAATTTCTTTAATGTATGAGAATCCATTGTATTTGTAAAATGAACATCAAAAATGTATCCATACTTAAAACAGTACCTTGAGGCCATGTTTTAGTTACTTTTCTGGAGTCAATGGTTTACAAAAGAACAAATTTAATACAGGATAATTACAAGTTACAACATTCACACACACAAGCCAAATGCAAGAAGGGTGCAGAACTATTATCTATGCACTGGAGATCTGAAAGCGCTAATCAAGAGCTGGGAGCCCACGGCAATGTCCTATGTACATCCGTGTCTGCACTAAAAAGCTGAAGAAATCTATATTGAAGCCAGGATATGACACTCACAGCAGAATGAAGGCCAGAGCTCCCCCAAAGCAAACAGCAGCCATCCCCAATGACAGCAAGGCCCTGAGCTCCTCCTGCGAGGAGAACAGCCAAATTCATTCAGCGAAACAACTGCTGCCTGTCTTCTACTCCCCTCCTCCTTTATGTTGTGTTGGCAACAATCTCCAGGTGAATCTTCCACACCCAGAACCATGCCAGCTCAGTTCAGCTGGGCATTTCTGTGCAAGCTGACCACAATAATAAGTCCACCACGGACCATAATGCAAGTGAAATAAATTAAACACTCAAGCTTAAATAGCACATGGTTTCTCTTATATCAGAAAGCCAAAAAATATACAAAGGCCAAAATAAAAGACAATAGCAAGTAGGGAGATAGTTTTTTTTTTTTTTTTCTCAAATGGGAAGGTGATCAAGAGATGGAGGGAAGAGATTGGGAGGAGAGAGGAAGAAAATGAAAAGAATTAAAACATATTATGTACATATACCAACTCCTCACAAGGAGTGTAATCATTAAGTACTATAAACATGTATTAATAAAAAAACAAAAACTTAATAAAACAGTATGATACACTTATGGTTGCAAGTTTACCAAACTCATTTCCCAATCTGTTTCACTGTTTTCATTTACCATATAGTTTTATAAGAATTTCATTTCAAAATAGTTATAGTAGTGTATAACCAGAAATTCAAGATAAAAATGGGTCAACATTCTTCCATAAGAAAGATACATTCTTTCACATCATAAAATTATTTTCCTTAACTTTAGGAACAGCTTTGAAATTGGGCATCTGGGGCATATCACTCTTTCTACCTGGTGAGATTCCTTGAAAAAAACTACAGATAATAAATGCTTAAAGAAATTTTTGCTGCGTAGTTGATTGCAATTTAAGGTTTTATGATTTCTAAGTGTTGCTTGCAAACTGAAATAAAGAAAAATAAAATATAAGAGCTTGCACTTGCTAGGCAAGCTCTCTACCACTTGAGCTAAATCCTAATCCAGTTCCTATGATTTTTGATCTATAGCCTCAAAGTCCTTAGCAGGACTCCTAGATTTCCCAGACACACATCTAAGCAAGCCTCTCCCTCCTTCCATCCTGGTGCTTTTCCCTTTAAAACCTGACTGTCTCTGCTCCTGTGGGCCAATCTCCCTTTGTCTCATGAGTTGTTTTCCAGAGCACTCATTCAACTTTTCTTTTCTGTACTTTACTCATGGGCCACTGCAACACCCATGTCCTACCTTATTATACTTTCGAGTACCCAGAAATGTTAGCTAAATAAACTTTTTTTTATAAGTGATAAGCTTCAGGTATTTGTTATAGCATCAAGAATGGACTATTACAGAACATTGGTACTGAGAAATTGGATCATTGCTGTCCTTACACAGAGCCTGAGAATGTAAAGTGGCTTTAGAATTAGATAGTGATTTGCTGGAAGAATTTGAAGAGGTCCAGAAGAATCCTGGAATGCTATTAAGAAAGTATTACAGGTGACTCTTGTGAGAGCTCAAAGGAAGGATACACCAGGGAAATAATCTCAGATAAAAATGATGACCCTGTTTGAAATCAGAGGAAAGGCTATCCTTGTTATTAAGGATCTAAGAGCTTGGCTGAACAATGTTCGTGCCTAGAACTCTATGGCAGGCCGAATTTAAGAATCATGGACTAGTGTATCTACTGGAGGAAATTTCAAACAACAAAGCATTCAGGGTGTTGTATGTTTTGGGCCTCTTTTGTGAGATTAATAGTGATGATTGAGGTGGGGCAGAGATCAGAGTGATGAGGCCATAAGGATTCCTAGTACCACTGGGAGCTGGGGAAGAAGCTTACAAGAGAGCTTACAAGAGAACTTCCTCTAAATGGATACAGCATGGCTCTGCTGCCATTTTGATTACAGGCTCTTTGGTCCCCAAAATTAGGAGAAAATACATTTTTCAGCTACCAAGTCTGTGACACTTTGCTATGGAAGCCTTAAAAAACCAATATGGTATATTTACTTGGAAAGCAAATTATATTAACAGACATTGAGAAAAAATACGCTAATCATTGCTTGGGGCTTTTCCTCATTTTGTTTTCTAGATTCATTTCACTGGATGAGCAAACTGTGGCCCCAAGAGTTTGTGTCATTTCTGAAATCATATTTGCTGAGAAGTATAGATTCTAAGTCTGAATATAGGTCCCGTATTCATTGCACTGTGTGTCTTAGAGGTGACTTTTGGACCACATAAGTTGGAGGAAAAGTGATAGCTTATTTCTGTTACTTTTAGGAAAACAATAGTATTACCACCAATAATCAACACAATTTAATGGCAAGTATATAATTTGACAACAGCGTGAGGGGTTGGAGCCTAAGCAGTGAAGGGGCGCCTTTTAGAGATGGAGTCCCCAAACCGTAACCCAAAAGTTCCTTATTATTGCAAAGTGCAAACATTGCAATTAGATTTGAATACTGAGATCCTAGTTTAGAGAAAACAACTCAGACATTAACGTCTTTTGTATTAAAAGAAAAACACATAATACAAGTGCCATAGGTTTGCCACCACTGTTATACAGTTTCCAGATCTGGTTTTGCTACCTTTAATGTAAATTTTAAAACACATTAAAATTGCTCAAATTTTCAGTTGAAGTTTATTTTTCCAGAAAGAAAGAAATAGAATGGTATATTTTCTAAGGTTTATTTCAAACATGATAAAATATCAAAGGCATTGTATTGCTTAGTTAACATGTTTCTATCATTCACTAATTACTAATAATTAATTAATTTAGTAATTAAAAACAGCCCTAAACTCACTACATTAAACTACTAATTAATCTATTCCAGTTACTTACAAGAGGAATTACATAGTCTTGATACTAGTGATTATAGTTCTTAATATTAGTATTATAGTTCTTAATATTTCATAATTGAAAAGTTCTTAATTATTTCAAAAATTGGGTTGATTCATGGACTATTAAGAGATGAATGTTTAAGAAGATAGAGAATGTATATATTCAAATTACTTCAATTTTGGAAATCAGTCATCTTTTTTCACTATTGTAGAAATTGAAGGTTATAGTATAATGGCACATAACGCACACAATATCATTTCTAATTCCCTCCTCCCTTCTGTGACCTTATAAATGTTTAAAAGATAGAATTAGTAAATTCTGCTTTCATGTTTCCAAAGGATGTTCTGAAAGGATATTCTGAATGTTCTCAATTAAGAACACTAGAGTTAAGATATGTGAAAGTGTAATAATTGAAGACTGTGCCCATTAAAATGATATGCCAGAATGATGGAAATGTTTACAAATGAGATCAAAGAACAGTCTAATGAAAAACACTGAGAAGGCAGCAAGAAGAAAATAACTACTAAGCACCTAAAAAGAAGCTGCTAAAGGAACAGGCCCCACATCAACAACCGATACAAAAATCTGGATAAATTGCTTGTGAAGGTGAGAGAAAGCTACTTGAGAAAGGGAATGGCGGACAGGCCTACTTTTAGAAATGCGTGTGCAGTGAAGCGAGGCAGTCGCCACTTGGCTCATTTCAGAACTGTGGCTGCCAGGGACTTGCTGGCCTGACAAGCATGATTGCTGAAGGTCAATTGATTATATCGGAATGGCATAAACTTGTCCTGCTGGTAATTTGTTTTTATAGCCAAATAATAATCAGTGTTTTCCAAGGAGAAAGGGACATTTTAATTCTGAGAGCATATCTTTTTGCTATGTTGCCAATTTTCTAGATGACAAACAAATGCACTTTAATTCGTTGGCACATTAACAGATGTACACATGCACTTTAGACAGTATATTTTAGTAAATTTGATTTTTTTGTTACGGAAAACTCAGAATATGTTATAATAACACACATAAGCATTTAATCAAGTATTATCTGGTACAATTTTGGGATCATTAAAAATAGACCCTTGCCAGAAATAACCTTTTAAAAAAAACTCACTACCTTAGATGAGGAACTGCTAAACAGTGGAGGTATGATGGTATGTTGAAAAGATCAGAACTGGAGTTTGAATATCAGCTCAGCTCCTCATTGACTGTAAGGTTTTGAGTACATCAATTAACTTCAAATACCTACTCATATATGAAGAGGTGAATGCTTAGAGGACAATTAAAATGTATAACATCTTCAGCATTAGCTACAAAATTCTAATTGATCTACGATGGCGAAATAGAATGCAAAATGTATGAAGCATAAGGCATCTTTTGTCCCATTTTTTAGGACTCAGGCTAAAGTCATGTCTCAGCAGCCTGGCCCACACACCACCGCCTTGGTTTTCTCTCTGATTCTCATGAACTACCAGGTCCTCTAGGACACTGAATTTGAGATATATGTTAAAGTTATGACAGTCTATTTGGAAGAGACAGAAGTAAGGAGGCAAGACGGATCAAAAGATGGGATTGAGGCAATTAAAAGTGTGAATTAAGTCCTTTCTAAGTGTAAAATTTTTGCTTTGCAATGAAATAAAAGAGGAGCAGTTTGTTCTACTGGAATTTTTTGTGTTCTGTGCCTTGGAACGAATTCCAAGGACAAGGCACACTTGAGCACAATCCAAAGAAGAAAGAAAGAAAGAGAGAGAGAGAGGAAAGAAAGAGAGAGAGAGAGAAAAGAAAGAGGAAGAGAGAGAGTGACAGAGAAAAACAAACCTGTTTCCCTTCAACTATAGTTAACCCTTACACTTCTGGGTGATATATTTGGTCTCTGATAATCTGTTCAGGAAAGCGTACTTCATGCAAATGCCAAGTCTGTAATTAAAAGGGAGACAAAGTGAAGAGAGGTTCTCCAGGAGGCCTTTAAACTATTGAATTCTAAACTTTCAACTCTGTGTAGTTGCTGACTTCAACTAATTAGTGAGCTTCAGCAAGAAGGTGGCAGCCAGCAAGATCTCCAAGTCATTATGGATCACCCCACTACTGGCTGACAGCACTGATGGCAAATTAATGGTAACTTCAGAAAGGGGAAAGTAAGACAGAGTTTCCATAAAAATATCTGAGTTCTGTGTCTTACACTCTTACCACTCCAATGGCTGGAGTATTGTGAGATGAGAGAAGTTGGTCTGAATTTGTTTCATGCTCGTGGTGCCAAAAATTGTACCCTAAGTCTCATGGCTGGTCTGCTAAGGGCTGAGACAATCCCTAAGCAGGAAGCCATTTCATCACCTGATCACTCCTAACCAACCACCTACAAAAATGGAAGGAGAGAAGGAAATTATCAGGTTGCTGATCCTCCAAGCCACCCACTGACCAATAGTCAGTTACTCTCTTTAATCTGTGTCCTTCATGGTTATATTTTGCTCTTTAGATGTATATGATTTCCAGGAGATGAGTGGAAGTGGAAGGGGCGGTGACTTTAATCTCTTTTTAAAATGTGGAATTTCTTATGAACTACTGCAATGTAAGTATAGAACTAATATTATAGTAACTTGACAACAATGGCCTTTAGATTTTGATCATTATTATTCTGTAAATAAAGATGAGGTGAAGAGATGAATGTTTTTTTGAGTAACCAAGGGCTATGTATTAAACTTTAGAAATTCTCATCCAACAGTCTCAGAAAAGAGGTTCAAGATACACTACAAAAAGGGCATTTTATAAAATAACTTGTCGATAGCTATGTTAATAAATGACGGTGGGGCATACAGCATGCTGATGATCTTTTTCTCCTTCTTTTGATGGAAATCAGAGGCCATTGGGGGAGGAATAAAGGATGCATGTGTGTTAGGGATACAACAATAAATGTTCCATTCCTCACTTAATCTGACTTGAGAGTAGATTCTATAGGAAAAACATCCAGGAAGAGACATGATTAGTCACTCTCAAAAACTAGGTATGGGACTATGGTAAATAAGTCCTGCTGATTTATTACAATGTAAGAGTTTCTAATGTTCTGTAAAATTATCATAACCTACTTATTTCGGGGTAGATGTATGAAGCCAATGTCACTGGGATATACTATGCCTTTTATCCTAGAGAACTTGATAACAGAACATTTTTTAATAGCCAGCTGGGTATTTTATAGTAATTGTTGGTAAAATCATCTTCTATTTTACGATCATGCTCCATTATAAACTAGTCAAATTGTAGACATTTGCCATTCTTTTAAATGTTTACATACAATCTTAAAGTAACTCACATGTACTTCTTTAAAAGTCTTCTTTATTATTTAAGTGGCCATTACTTTTTTCACTCTGAAATAGTCTATGTAAAAAAAAGATTTTGAATCTTCTAAGGCATACATTAATATGAAATTCAAAAATATTTATGTTTTAGTATATTTTACTAATTCTACTTAAAATTCACTTGATCCTCGATCCCAGGAAAGCAGAAACAAATACATAAAATATTTTTAAAATTATAAACTATGTGTACTTCATTTCCCAATCCTTGCCATAAATAGGTTTCAATATCAGTTTGATCTTGGAAGATTGTTATTTTTCACCCATTACATTAATAGGTAAAATGGCAAGGCAAGAGAAATTTACATTGCTTTTTTTTTAATTAAGAATTTACATTTTTCTCACATCTTCTAGAGGAAAATTGCCATGGTTATGCTTCTTTAAGAAGAAAGTTTGTAACCACCTCAGTGGGAGTCCTCACAAACTGGCTGTGAAAAATACAGTAATCAATGTAACAGTAAAATTTATTTTGAAAAGACTAAAAATAGAAAAATTTAAATAATAAATATAGAGATAGCAATCTTTACTAGCAAACAAGTTCAAAGTTGAAACCAAAGACATCTGTTCCTGTCTCTTTGTCTCAATCAATAATTATTTCAGTGAGTGTCATAGTCAGTATTTGCAAGAGAAACAGATTTAATGCAGGATAGAAGAATTTACAAGATTAGCTGATGCTATCCACCCACAGAGTCAAATGTAGAAGAGTCCAAGAGATCTGTCCACTGCATAGAGATCTGAAGAATCCAGCGAGAAGCCTGGAGCCCACAGCAGTGTCCAGTACGAATCCATATCGAGAAGCCAAGGAAGACAATGGAAGACTAAAGTGTCCGTGCCGGAAAACCCAAGGGCCATTCCTGACCACTACAGAGTCTGCACCAGCAGGCCAAAAGGCTGGTGCTGGTAGCTAAAGAATCTGCGCCAAGAACCAAGAGATGAATCTCAAGGTGAAGGCGAAGACCAGAGCGCCTCTGGAGAGAACAACCACAGCTTCTCAGAGAAAAAGTGGTCCCTATGAAGCACTTCCAAGGAAAATCAGCTGAAATTGTTTTCCTCTGTTCTCATTTCATACCATTCAGACAACGATGCTGACTCAAATCAGTTGGACATTCCCACTCAAGCTGACAATTAATCATTAACCACCACAGTGAGATTATTGAAATCATATGTTTTAAATGTAGGACTGGTTTATGATCATGACTTTTACAGAAATGACTTAGTTTTTTCTCCTCTTAAATTTAATCATATTCGCTCATATTTTCTTTTTTTTAAACAAGGTTCAAAAAACAAAATGTATTTTAAAACAAAGGAAATTTGAATCTATTCTAATAGCTCTTTGACAAAATACAACTGACTATTAAAAACACTTTCAACATAATGCTGATATGGTAATATAAAAAATAATCATATAATTTGATAGAAGAAAATTGAGCCAGCCATTCTTATTAGACACAAGATGGCAGACAATTATTTCTTGAGGAAATACTGCAGTATTAAATGTTTTCTCAGAACAGGCTTATGAGAATTATCCTTACATCGCTCATATTTTCTAAGCCACTTGTTAGAACATGGTGTGTTCTAAAAGTTAGTTTGATACTGTATTAGTCAGCTTTCCTGTCACTGGAACAACATGCATGACACCCACAACGTAAAGGAACAAAGGTCTGATTAACTCACAGTTTCAGGAAATTCAATTCTTGATGTACTGGCTCCAAGGCAGGAACATCAGGGCGGAAGGGCAGGGCAGAGCACAACGTTTAGTACGCAGAGGCTGGGAAGCAGAGCAGGGAACAGGGCCAGAAAGGAAGGCACGAAGGGCCTGATATGGCACCCAAAGCCTCGCCTCCGTGACCCACGTGGCCCTACCCAGAGGCGAGCCTTACTAATTCCCTCAGCTGCTCCCCAGCTAATCAAGTTGAGGCTGTTAAGTTTAACAACCACAGGCACCAAACATATTTAGTAATGTAATACTTCACATTTTATAAAAATCATTCATATATATTGACTTATTTAATGGGAACACCTGACACTTGAGGCAGATACGTTATTATTCTCATGATTCTTAGAAAAATGACAAATATTTGATTGAATCAACTCATAGGATGAACCTTAATTAATCGAGTTTACTCTGAGTTATAAATTTTCAAATGCACTTGACTGCTGACAGTATGACATACTGGATCATGCTCTCACTCAAGAATAAGAACATACATTCACTAAGTCTACTTCCTCTGTCTGCAACTATATGACCCGAAGTATGCCACTCATTCAGTTACTTTTTTAAATCCCTGCCTATGAGTACAAGAGGCTTTGGGGGAACATCCAATTATAATCCACAACAGAAACCAAAGTTTGACAGCTGACGGATGTTCACCTAATGAGTGGAGCAGCCAAAGTTTGTGCTCAGCTCTCTTGTGCTCCAAAGCCTGTGTTTTCCATTGTACGACCCACAGTCATAAGATCAATTTCTAACGGGGAAAACGAGCAGAAGGTGCCATTGCTAAGTATGGTATAATGTGTATCAGGGTGTGCTATCTCCCAGCGCCATATAAACACTGGAGAAGAAGTAATAAATAAGCAAGCAAGACAACATTTGAGCTGTTTGAGGAAAAATAATTAGTATTTGATGTGGAGATGTAGCAGCCAGACTTCGCCAGTACAGAAATGCCTCTAGACTATGTTCTCCTTCCGCTTACCTGGTAGCCATAGAGGTGAGCAGACTCAGAGTAAACATAATCTCTCCATGGCACCTAGTGGCGCCTGTGGGAGAAATCCAGCATGTGTGTAAAAGGAAAAGTTGTCTCTGGTTATCATACAAGTGTGTGAGACTTCCATGGCATAGCGCGCGCACACACACACACACACACACACACAGATTGTTTGATAAGCTTCAGATTTCCTAAAGTGTTATTTTACATTGGAGAAAACTAGGATTCCTAGTTGTTAAATCAGTGTTTGCATTTCACCAAGCTATGTTTAAAAAACTAACATTTGGAGCTGCATTTGTGGTAAAACATTAACTGTTAAAGAGATATTTCATTAGCAGTGACAATTTCTTCTTTCAAAATTATATGGTTAAGTTATATTATCAGCCCACCACAAGTTAAATCATACACTTTTCTAAATCCTCGGAAATCGCACTCAGATAACTGTGTATCCAGTGATAGCGTGCCAGTTCATGTCGTAATATGAATAATGCATTTTTCCCTGAGCTTTTATTTTTAAATTTATAATAATATGTTCATTGAATTGCTGTCTTCCTGGCCTTTCAGCTTATCAAACTCAAGTTTCTATCAATATTAAATCGATTGTTGTCAAACTACTCGCACATTTTCTGATGCATCAAAAAATGTGTATCGGGGTTGAGGATTTAGCTCAGTGATTAGAGTGCTTGCCTTGCAAGCACAAGGGCCTGAATTCGATCCCTGGCACCACAAAAAAAAAAAAAAATGTGTATCTGCTATCTGGGACCGTTCTAGGTGCCTGATATATGCAAGAAAACACACCTGACAAACTTGCTCCTTTGAAGTTTAATGCAACAAAAAAAGAGAAAATAAAACAACAGATAAAATAAATAAACATTATAAGATATTAGAAGATGGTATATGCTCTGAGAATATAAATGCATATAAGAAGAAGTGAGAGTGTTGGATAGACGAAAGGCATCAGCTATATTTCAAAACACTGTAGTCCACCAAGACTCACTGAAAAGTTGCCCTGAACTAAAAGTGGAGGAACATTAGCCTTGTGTGTGCTTGGTAGACTATTCTAGGAAAAGGCAGCTGATAGTGAAATGTCCAAAGTCACGTTGGAATAAAAGCTAGAAGCTAAAACTGGCTGCTGGGACATGAATGATGAGTATCAGAGTAGGCGATGATGTCAGAGAAGGAAAAGGGCGATGGATTACTTAGGGAAGTTACAGGCATTTGCAAAGACGTGCCTGTTTACACTGAGATAGAAGCCATTTGCAGTGGTTCACCAGAAAAGCGACATATTTTGATTTTTATTACGAAGTGATGATTCTAAATGGCTACATTAAGACTGGCTTATATAAGTCAAGAGCAGAAGTGAGGTAGCTGATAGGAAGATGTCACCAGAGAAAGAACTGGAT
Organism: Hystrix cristata; assembly: GCA_004026905.1. Classification (NCBI taxonomy): domain Eukaryota; kingdom Metazoa; phylum Chordata; class Mammalia; order Rodentia; family Hystricidae; genus Hystrix; species Hystrix cristata. The sequence goes on along the minus strand of PVJO010008988.1, from coordinate 45,215 downwards.
TTTAGTTTTGCCAAAACTTTTGCTTGGCTGTCTTCAGGTAGTCAATGCGACAGTCAGCAAATCACTGTACCTTTCCGTACATAAACTCTCACATTTGTAAAGAGATTATTGCTTCAAAGTATTTCCCTCTCCTTCCTGTTCTGGCAATACGTGAACCATGATTCTGTCTATTCTACATTAAAAAAGCTTTCTCCGGTACTCAATAGAGGACTGATTAAAGATCCCTGTTTAATTTCCTAGCTTTTCGGTTGATAATCATTGACTTTTCAAATGATGAGGTGTTGAGAAATTGCTGATAATTTAGCTATAATTTGATAAGCATTTGCCGAGTTGGAAAATATCTACTAAAAACTATTCTTATGTATGTTTCTATTTTGTCAGAGGTAAAAAGTCAGGAGACCATCCAGTTTGAAGTTATTAAAGTAAATGATTGTAAAGAATCTTGAAAAAGCTCAGAAAAAAATAGTACTATGAACCAAAAATCAGATTGCTACATTTATATAGGTTTAAAAAAAGACTTAGTAAATACTAGGAAAAAGGAAATGTTGATTTACCTTTTGAAAGACTCAGATCCAATTTAAATATTTGGGTATTAGAAATTATTTTAGTGTTTGAGAAGTTACTGATTTTTTATTATAAAAATGTGGCCTTGCAAATTGATGGGAGGTGTTACACATTCGTTTTTAGTTTCTTCAATAGTTCTGTAATTCTTAATAAAGATTTGAATATAACTTTTTTCAATAAGGCCTATAGAAAACAATTTCAGATGAGATTCATCCTACAATTTTTAAAAAACCATAGTTTGTAAGTTAAGTAAAATTTCAAACGTATACATTATTAGAGATTTTCTTAGTGATCACCTGAAATCAAATACTTATTGGGTAAAGAGGGAAAGTTTAGGAGAGAAAGCCAAGTCAGTAACTGGGGATCAGCAGCCAGATAGGTTTCAGCTTAAATTATGATTCTGAGAGTCACTCACTCTGTGAACTTGAGAAAACTTTTTACTTTTGATACTTAATGTCCCTCTCAGATAAAGGGCATAATGTGCTAACATGCTTAACCAAGTGTCCAAAAGGTCCTCCAAAATGCTTTCTGTTACATGGGTTACTTTTTTGGGATTGTATTTTGATGTTCATTTTTTATTTCCAGAGAAACAATGCTAGAAGAGATAGAATAAAAGGAATTTTTCTTCCTTACATAGTGTCAACTATTATAGGATATTTTAAAAGGATGGCTATACAATAAAAAGAGAAATAGGAGCTATTTTTAAATCTAACACTTTTTTTTACATGATTATTTTCAGAGCTAGTAACAGATAAAGGGAAAAGCAGAGTTGAGCTGAACATAAATGGCAGCAGGTTAAGTGCTATGGTGCGAGATCAATCCTTTGGTGTATTTTCACTTCACAAGACATTAAAATGATCGTGTTCCATTTTCTTTTCTTTTTTCTTCTCTTTTTTCTGTATGTCTAGTTCTCTCAAGTTTTCTCAACTGCGAGAACTAGAAAGATTTCATAGTACTTTCAACCTACACTTTGAAAACATATTTTGAAGTGAATACAAATATCACAATATCTACTTTATCAGTTTATTGTCGTAGAATATAATATATCCTAATTACAATGGATTGTGGAAATGTGCAATAAAAAATGGCTAAATTATAATGGTGTACATATAGTCACCGAAAGAGAATGATATTACTAGAAAATGAGTACAGAGTAGTCATATAAAGTGAAATAAATTAATTAAAAACTGAGGTAGCACATACTGGTTAATTTGACAAATACTTATTTTTTAATTTTTTCATTAGTACATGTTTGCAATTCATGCAGTTTATAATCATCTTGGGGAGTACTTACATGTACATATTACAGTTTTTTCTTCCTAATTCCCCTTTTCTTCCCTCCCCTCCCCCTGGATTCCCCTATCACATTTTACATACTTTTTAATAATATTTGTCTTAGCTCATGTTATGGCATATATTTACATCGATTGGAGTTATTAGGATCCTGCACATGACACATCTTTATTCCTCTCACTTCCCCTTCCCCTCCTTACCCCTCATCCCTGTTTCCTTGGACCATCTCCCTGTTGGATGAGATTTGTCCCCTTGGTCCATTTCTATCCATCCTTTATCATTTTCTTTGCTTGTACTTTGCCTCATTCACATGAGAGCTACCATATGGTATTTAAACTTGTATGTCTGATTTATTTTACTGAGTATTATATTTTCCAGGTGCATCCATTTTCCTACAAATGCTTCAGATTTGTCATTCTTTATAACAGAGTAGCATTCCATTATATATGGATGCCACATTTTGTTTATCCAGTCACCTGTTGATGGGTATACTGGCTGCTTCCAGGATTTAGCCATCACAAATTGTGCTACTATAAACACTGGTATACATGTATCTCTGTGGTATGATGACTTAAGCTCTTTGAGAAAGATACCTAGAAGTGGAATAGCTGGGTCATACGGAATTTCTAATTTCAGTTCTTTGAGAAATCTCCATACTAATGATTGTACTAGTTTGCACTCCCACCAACAATGCAGAAGGGTTCCTTTTTTGCCACAGCTATGCCAGCATTTGGCATTGTTTGATTTTCTAATGATTGCCATTCTTTCTGGAGTAAAATGGAATCTTAGCATCGTTTTAATTTGCATTTCTCTAATGGCTAGAAATGTTGAACTTTTTTTCATATATTTGGCAAACAATTGTATTTCTTCCTCTGTTAAGTGTCTGTTCATTTCTCTAGCCCTTTTTTTGGCCTGGGTTTTTAATTTTATGTGGTTTAATTTTTTTGAGTTCTTCATATATTCTAGATATTAGTCCTCTGTCTGAGGATATTAGTCCTCTAGCTGGCAAAAAAATTTTCCCTTCTTGTAGGTTTTCTCTTCACTCTACTGCTTGATTTTTTTTTTACTGTACAGAAGCTTTTTAGTCTGATATAATCCCATTTGTTGATTCTTGCTGCTATTTCTTGTGTCGTTGAGGTTCTGCTTAGAAAATTCCTGCACCTCTGTCTTCAAATGTTTTACCTATTTTGTCTTCCAGAAGGTTTCATGTTTCTGTTTTAATGTTTAGATCTTTGATTCATTTTGATTTTAATTTAGTACATAATGAGAGATAAAGGTCTAGTCTCATTCTTCTACAAACAGATAACCAGTTTTCCCAACACCACTTATTCAGTAGGCTATCTTTCCTCCAGTGTATGCTTTTGGACCCTTTGTTGAACAACAAATCGTCGAATATGTCTGGAAAGGTTTCTGTATCCTCTATTCTGGTCTATTTATCCATGAGCCTATTTTTGTTCCAGTACAATGCTTCTCGTATCACTATTGCTTCATAGTATAGCGTTTAATAAGCATCTAAAATGTCTTAAATTGAACAGACAAAAATAAACTTTCCTTATGCTGTTTATATTCTAAGCAAAAAGAAAGCCAATAAGCATAACTAATAAATAGCATAAAATATATGTTACATGGTAAAAAGTGCCAAAAAATGAAGGAATAAAATTTAAGGGAGTTAAGGAGACAAAACCAGCATCAGGGAAAATGGGGTGATTGAAGGTAGAGCAGGGTAATTAAGATCAATTTTTAATACTTAGATATTATGAACAGAACATAGGTAGAAAGTTTTTATACTTCATGTCAAGTTTTTTTCTTATATATTCACTGTTGCTTTGATGACTTCTCATCAATTTCTTTTCAGTACTGATTGTGAAAGAATATAGATATTTGAATTAATGTGATGAAAATATAAATATTTTCTTCCCCTGGCTAGATAAATGAGCAGAGACCATTTATAACTGTGGATTACTACCATTCAATTGAAAAGAGACCAAGATATAAGTATCTACATGACTATAAAATAGCTCTGTAAAACTTTGAATGAATTTGAGTAAAATATCAAAGACTTGTGAGAATTCAGTGGATTTAAACTTGAAAAATGATGTACTTCTTTTGGCATGCCATGAAGGATCAATAAATTCTATTAAATGACACTTTCTATTAAAATGACTGTTGTCAGTCATCTATGGGTGGATTTGATCTTGCCTATTAATTTTTGGATCTTCATTATTCTTTCCAACAACAATTTTCATAGTATTTTATGAACACTTCCCACCTAATTTGGGTGAAAAGTTACTTGTACTAGATGTTAAGGCATGCAACAATCATTACTACTAAATCAGAAGATATTAATTAGGATAATTTAAAGAATTATTGACTTTCATAAGTGACTGGAGTAACAGGCAGGTAGTTACTCAGAGATAAAAAGAAAGGAACTCAGGAAGAGGAGAAATTAGAAGCAGTCACTATCTTCATGAAAGGAAAAAAAAGAAGAAGAAGAAGAATCCCAGAGCTGAGATTCACACTTTGTTGGAGAGGGTGCACTCTGGCCTATTGGTTAAACAATTTTACTGAGATGCCTCACAGCAAGGTCTCCAGGAAGCTGTAGAAAGAAATGATAGAGAAAGCTAAAAACATAGAATTCGGATCTTGGAACTGTTTATTAAACAGTGATAGGCGTTCTGGGGAAGTTGTTCACAGGGAGGTGTTATGCGTGACTAGTTGCCATATGCTGAAGAAAACAAAAACACAACAGGACCAGGAAGAAAAGCTCCTTCCTTGTCAAATCTTCCTGCCTGATCACCCTCAGTGACAAGGCCTCCCCTCACACCAGGTGATCAACCTGCTCTGTATCAAAGGCAAACAATGAAGGCTGGACTTGGAGCTGAGAGGCAGATCACTAAATGATATGAGGTACTTCTTTAGAAAAGCAGTATCTGACAGCCTTTTCAAAGTGATGACAGCAACATGCTCCTGACATTAGTGTTATATATCATGCAAAAGTCCTGTTATTTTCCTTCAAATTCTGATGTGCACACAAATCATTTCTAAACGTGTTTGTAGAAAGTGCTATTGCCAAAAGTTTTTCATAGGTTGAGACTTATGAAGTATAATGATTATTGCAACAGTTACTTTTTTTGTTTTTTTACTTTTTGAAGAAAATACTAAGCTGATACTCAAAAAGTTTCATAGCATTTTGCAAAACACTCCTTTGGACATTTAAGATGGTCTCATTGTTCATAGAAATTTCATTTTCTTCAGTGTTGAAAGGAATTGAACAGAATGTGACATTCATCTGGCACATACTATTCAGGAAGTGCTTTTATAGACACAAAGTTTTTACATCATGGCAGCCAATCTAAGCATTAGCGCCTACTTTTCACTTCATAAATGACAATACCAGGACCCAAAGGGCTGTTTAAAACAGTTAATTGGTGAATGGCAATTGGGTTAAAGTCTTTCATAGTCCATGATATTTCACATCTACCTTTGTCAGTCTAAGAGCAATGTGGATCCACACACTGGCATTGCCTGAAAATTGGAAGAAAGGCAAAATTTTCAAGTACTATCTGAGAATTATTGAATCACAATCTGTAATTTGTATGTGTGTTAAATTTTGCAAAGCACTGCTCTATGCCAGATGGCCCATTAATCACAACTGATGGAGTTTGTATTTTCTGTGTTCTATGCTGGTAAATACTGAAATCTGAAATTCGCAGTGAAACCTCAAATCAATCTTATAGAACTCATTAGAAAACTTGATTATAGTACTCAGTACGCACATATATAGTCACATACATAAATGGACACATGCATATGACTTGCAGAGAGAAAGAAAAAAAGAAAGAAAGAATGAAAGAATGAAAGAAAGGAAGGAAGAAAGGATCTTACTGAGAAATGTACCAAATATGTTTGCATAAGAGTTCGATTTAATAATTTTTACAGAACTAAGGTACATAACTTATTATGGTTAGCAGGACCATAAGCAAAACAATTCTTGTCTTTCATTTGAGAAATGTGAAACTCATATGCGATGCAAAAAGAAAAAGAAATAAATTGTGGGGGTGGATGTTTCACTCCTTCCCAGATTATTGGTTGCCAGACTCTTCGTTTTTCTCCACTTTATTAAAACTCCAAAAATACTGAATGGCCTCCAGGCATCATTTACTCTCCATCTGGAAAGAGCCCCCAGTGTCAAAATATTAAGCATATTTATCACTTCAAAGTCATTGCCTCATGATGTCTGCATGTTTTTAATAAACTTGTAAACATCACAGAAACAATAGAAAACTGCAAGCAATAGAAAGCACTGAACTAGGCCCCAGGAAGTCAGATCTACAGAGCAATATTTTGATCACAGAAACAATTGGCAACTAGCTCTGCTATAGCACATTTTTCTGCTGCCTAGTTCTTGTTCTTTACGTTCCCTTTTATTTTGTCACTTTCTCATTCAAAAAAAATTTTTATCTTAAAAATTATAACTCTGAATTTTTTTGGAAATATATTTTATGGGTCATTTAAGAAAATGATTTTTCTAATTCTTAAAAAATCATTGGGATTTTGATAGGAATTGAATCTGTAAATAACTCTGGTACTATTGACCTTTTAACAATGTTAAGTGTTCCAGTCCACAAATAAGGGGTGTGTTTCATTTGTTTATATCTTTTGAAAATTTCTTTCGGAGGTGATGTGTAGTTTCAGTGAACAACTCTTTAACTTATTTAGTTTACTCCAAAGTATTTTATTCTTTTTAATGTTATCGTAAGTGAAATTATTTTTGTAATTTCCTTTTCAGATTATTTATTATTAATGCATAAAAAAGCAACTGACTTTTGTGTATTGATTTTGTATCCTGTTCCATTGCTGAATTCATTTATAGTTGTAATATTTTTGTGAAATATCTATGGTTATACATATAAATATCATACCATTAGCAGATAGAGATAACTTCACTTATTCCTTTCCATCTTGAATGTCTTTTATTTCTTTTTCTTGCATAATTGCTCTGTCTAGAACTAATTTGGCTATGTCAAACTAAGGTTGTGAAGTTAGGCTTTCTTGCTTTTTTCCTGATCCTAGAAGAAGCGTTTTCAGTCTTTCACCTTTGAGTGTGATATTTGCTGTAGGTTTTTCAGGTAGAACTTCGATTATGCTCAGGTAGCTGGCTTTACTCCTGTTTTATTAGGTGTGATTTTCATGAAATGAATTTCTGCATCATCTAAGATGATCATGTGAGTATTTCCTTTCCTTTCATTATACCTGATGATATACACAGGGCACATGTTTTTCTTAGACCCACTGTGGCCTTCTGAAGGTATGTGGACCTAATTCTACTCAAAAGAGAGTTCGTTCATAAGGAATTAGTGAATTCAGTAGCTATAGACTGAGCTTAACTGCTAATGTGCCAGAAGTAAAAAGCTTAGGAAAGTACTTTGTAAGGACTAGTGATTATCCTAGAACGGTACCATGACTGACGATGTCCTAGAGAACTTGTAAAAGTTGTCCTCATAAACAGAGGCCAACCAGCATTTAAATATACAACAGACAAATCATCTGGTGCTAGTTTACAGCTTCTAAAGTTAGTTAAGATGTTCATTTTTTTCTTTCAACCCCCTCACCTCTCACAATCCAGCTGTGGAATTTTTCAAGAATAGAAAGCAAGAGCCATTGAAGGATTGAAGAGGTAAGAAGTTTACAGTTACCACCACACCTTACACCCCCCTTTAATAGGTTTTCTTATCTTAGGTCTAAAGTGACATAGAAGAAAAATATAAAATATCATATTTTACAGTAATTTATTTTGGAATTTTTATACTTCAGAATTACTAGAATGTATATTATACCTATCTGCTATTTTAGCCAAAGATGAGAAAGTTATTTACTATAAAGGAAGATTAAAAAGATGATAAAGTTAATGTCATTTCAGCTTGTACCCTCCAAAGTAGAGTTCATTCAATAAACTGGTTGCATTCTCAATAGGTCAGATATTTTTGTTTTAAAAATTAAAACCATACAATAAATACCAAGGAAAAACAAACCAAATTAAAACAAAATCACAGAAAATAAGTAAAGCATATACAACATCAAAAACTGTTATCAAAAATACATCCATAATTTACAAAATAATTTTTAAAAGGCAGTCAATCCAGTAAAAATGGACAAGGAATATGTATAAGAACTTCACATACACACACATTCATACACACACACACAAACCAATGGTAAATAAATAATACTCAACCTCCTTTGTAGTCAATGAAGTTCAATTTTAAATATTAGTGATATATAATTACTCCAATCACATTAGCAAAATTAATTCCTTGATGGCACTGTAAATTGGGATAAACTCACACATTCTATTGGAAAGTATTCAAGTATTTGGGGGAAGCAATTTATTATTATTAAATAAACGGAAGACACTCAAGTTCACTTCCTATTATAAGTTAGAGATAAGTCTTACAGTGTGAAGAACTGTGCTTGCTAATGATACCATTGTTCATCAATAAGAAGAAGACTTTTAAAAAATCCACCAGTCTATGTCCAATCAGGATGCAGAAAACACACATGGCTTAAAAAAAAAAGGAAATTTAATTTTAAAAATCATTAAACTGAGATTTAAAGAGAAACTGTGAGATATAAGAAGACTTAAGTGATACTGTAGGACTGAAGTGCAGTACCCAGAAAAGACATCGGAAGATTGTTGAGACACTGGAGAAATATAGCACTTCTTCCTGAATAATAGACATGTTTGCTGGTTTGCTTGAGCTGAAACTGGTCTACAGCCCCTCAGTAAGCATTAGTGATCCTGTGGATGGCACTCAAGGATCAGCTGGCTGGCTGTGGGAATGAGAACCCCTTCAGTAGAACTTTTGGGTGGCTAGAGAGGAATTGGAATGCTAGAGCAGACAGGCAAGAGTCTTTCAAGGATCATTTTCTCTGTGAAAGGCTGCAGGACAGTTAGCATTAGGCTGAAGGAAAAAAGTCACTGGGAAATAGGGCATTCTGGATGCACGGATGGGGCAGAACTCTATCATCTGTCCTTTCATCCAAATGGCTGCCCACCATACAGCAGCCCAGAAGACGGAGGAATCATCTTCCTGTAACATCCCTTTAGGATCCTCCAATAAGAAAGTGTGACATCATACTCATTTTAAAGACAGAAGGCTTAAGGGGATTCTGTTTATTATCAATTAGCATATATTGAAACAACATTTGGAGCAGAGAGGTAATGAACTGATAACTGGTACAACAAAGTAGTGAAAGAATCATTATGAATGAATAAATCTCCAAGACCCTGAACTTTGTTACCCAGCAACTGTAAAAATATGATTCATGACTTTTAGGGGATAAAATTGGGGGGGGTGAGAAGAAAAAGACAATAAATAAAACTCATAATTCAGGGTTTAGGGATTTAGCTCAGTGGTAGAGCACTTGCCTAGCAAGTGCAAGGACCTAAGTTTGATCCCCAGTACCAAAGAACAAAACAAAACAAAAACAAAAACCTCATAATTCAAATTATATAAATTAAAGAAATGTTTTTCCTATGGAATAACAGTAGGATCCATAATTCAGATAAAGAACTAAACCTGCATCAGTCAGTACTCACTAGAGAAACAGATTTAATGCAAAATAAATATATAAGGACTTACGAGGTAGGTTTACAATGGCCACCTGTAAAGACAGGTGTGGATGAGTGCAAAAAGGCCGTCCGCACTGGAGAGCTGAAGGATCCATCAAAGATTGAAGGCCTAGAGTTCTCTGCAGTATCCTGTTGCAGGTGCATGTCAGGCTGAACAGATCTTTGCTGAAAGGCTGAAGAGTCTGTGCTGGAAACCAAGAGACAAAGTTCAAGGCGAAGGTGAAGACTGGAGCGCCTCTGAAGAAACAGAAGTGAGCCTTCCTTCTTCCTTACCCTTTTATCCTGTTCAGGCTACAAACCTATGGACTGGTGCCACTCACACACAGGGTTCGTCATTTATCTTCAGTAAATCCCTCAGCCACACCTGGAAGTATGGTAATCCAATTTAGTTGGGTGTTTCTTACTCAAAGTGACACAATCAGTTCACTATCACAAAGCCTTTTTTTCTTTCCCTCTCTAATAAAAATATTGAAAATGTAGGAATAAAAACAAAAAGAAGAGGCTCTCTCAGGAAGAAGAAAATGATCAGTTATGTTAAGGCTGTTGAAAAGATGAATAAAATGAGGAATGTTAAGTGTTGGGAAGAAGCAAGATGGAAAAGTCTTTCTCATCATCTTCACTATAGCGTCCCAAACATGTACCAACAAGATCTGATGTTCTGTGGTCTTTCTCTTCCAATGATCTTTCACTCTTCTACCTACCCGTATTATAATTCTCATCAAACTCTGACAACTTATTTTCAGAATTGCTTTGACACTATTGTAATGCATTTGTGCATTTGACAATTTTTGTTGTTACTGTTAAAGCTAAAGGAAAAACCATTGTCTGAGGGACAGCAGGCAAAAATTTTTTTCCCATTCTGTGGGTTTTTGCCCCACTCTATTGGTGATTTCTTTTGCTGTTCAAAAGTTTTTTGATAGGATGTGGTCCCAAGCACTGATTCTTTGGACTGTTTCCCGTGCAGTTTGGGTTCTGTTCATAAATTTTTTTCCTACCCCTATATCTTCAAGAGTTCTTCCTATTCTATTCTCCAGTAGATTTAGTGCTTCTGTTTTAATGTTTAGATCTTTGGCCCACTTCAATTTTAGTTTAGTACATGGTGAGATACATGTATCTAGTTTTAGTTTTTGGCATGTGGCAAGCTGTCCCTCAGACAAAGGTCTGACTTCTAGGCTATACAAAGAACTCGAAAACATCAAACCTCCCAAATTTAAAGACCCTATCCAAAAATGGGCATCTGAAATGAATAAACATTTCTCAGACGAAGAAATAAAAATGGTAAATAAATACACGAAAAAGTGTTCAACATCACTAGTCATTCAAAAGACGCAAATCAAAACAACCTTAAGATTCCATCACACTCCAGAAAGAACAGCTATTATCAAGAAATCAGCCAATAACAAATGCTGGTAGGTCTGTGAGGAAAAAAGGAACCCTCCTCCACTGTTGGTGGGAATGTAGATTAGTCCAACCACTGTGGAAATCAGCATGGAGATTCCTTAAAAAAGTAGAACTAGAGGTTCCATTTGATCCAGCTAATTCCTCTACTGGGCATCTTCCCAGAAGAATTAAAATCATCATACCACAGTGATATATGCACAACCATGTTTATAGCAACACAATTTGTAATAATGAAGTCTTGGAAACAACCTAAATGCCCAACAACTAATGAATGGCTAAAGAAGATTTGGTTTTTCTACACAATGGAGTACTACTCTGCCATAAAAAGGATAAACTAGAGATTTTTGTAGGTAAATGGATGTACCTTGAGAACATACTCTAAGTGAAATAAATCACACACTCATGAGTACACATTGAATTGTTTCTCTGATATGAGAAACCATAAGTATAAATAAGGACAAAGAGGCATAATAGATATTATATAAAAGGAAGATAATATTCAAAAGAGAGGAGAACTAGAAAGGGGGAAGGGTGAAAAGAAGGAAGGGTAAAAGGAAAGAAAGGGGAAAGGGAAAAAATGAAAAAATATAAATAAACCTGCTGTAAATAGAGAAGGGGGGAGCAGAAAGGAGGGGTCGGGAAGAGGGAGGGGAAACCAAGATATATCATGTACAGGTACAAAATAATAATGGCAAATGTGACCATTATGTATACGATGTACCAATACATGCTCTTGGTAAAAACTAAAATTAATAAATAAATAAATAAATAAATAAAGGAAAAGCCAGAATTAAAAAAGTGAGTTGTTTGCCTAATCTACAGCATCAAAATCTCTTTTCAATTTTATGCACTATTAAAATTAATTCAATATTGATTTCAAAGTGTGACATCCAAAACATATTTTTTTACACATACTAATATTGATCAGACATGTTTGGTTGCAAAAGTGAGAAAAAAAATCCTCTCCAAGTCTAAGTCATATTAAAGTTTTTAAAACTAATTAAAGATTTTGCTTAATGGAATAGTTTCAGTTTCCTTATAAAGATATTTTTGTTCTTGTTACACTAACCTCTTAATGGGGGAAAGGCTATGGTTTTCTAGACCTAATTAAGTTATTTTAACAGGCTTATGAATCTAGAAGTTATTGTTTTCAATTCTTGATCTTCTATAAAATTAAATGCATCTTTCAGTACTATAAAGGGTGAAATTTCATCATAATGTGTGCTGAAGCAATGAAATGGCAGAAAACTTTACCCAGTATAACTATATATACTAGTTACTTGATATTTAATTGCTATTGCTTATAAGTGTAATGAGGTGAGGAAGAAATATTCATATTTGTTAGCTTTAAAGCCATCAGCACAAATCACATTAATTACTTGGACACATGCTAGCTTATGTATGACTCTCAAGCTGAAGCCAGGATCTGACAAACAGGTGAAGCATATTATTGTTGTCATGGACGCCAGTGCAAGGATTTGATTGAAGAAGGCTGAGGATAATTTGCACAGAACAGACAAATGAAAATCTGTATTCGTATGATAAAAATAATCTCTCATTAAGCACTCCTAAATTCTATTTAAAATAAGGGTTTTTAAATTTTTTCTACCAAATACGCTTCCTGAATAAACCATATTTTACCTGGAATGATTTCCCCCAACTCCCAGCTGCAATTCTACTCAATGATAAATCATCTACATGGATTTTTCTGTTCATAATAAAAATAAAATTGTAGTGCTTAAATAATGAGGGCATAGAATATGTAGGTACAATTTATAAGATTAAAAAGAAAACCAATGGCTATGTGCTCACCACCACCACAGGCAGTAAGAAATCGCCTTAAGAATCTCCTTCTATGCCCAAGCCAATAAAACATACCTATCTTAAACACAGAGAGTACTATCGCGGACAGTATGTTAACCAGACTTTGCTTTTCTACAGCAAAGAATGCACTGATAAAAGAAATCTTTCATAATCGCCTGTGTTTTTCCAAGTTTTTTTTACAAGAACACCAAAGTCTTTAATGGGGCTGCGCCACAGCCTCCGTGCTGCTCCTAGAACGACAAGGATGAAAACCTGTGAACGTCGGCTCCGCAAATACAGAGTCCAGACGTCTCCCATCCTGATCTAGCCGCTCCGAGGTGACCCCTCACTTGGTTAAGAAAGCAGCAGTATCATCTGAAGTGTTGGGAGCGCGGGAGGGACGCCGCTCTGCCAGTCCGGCTGCACACATGTTGGAGTGGAGGATGGTGGCTGGATAACGAGGGAGGACACTGAATGGAGGCGCTCCAGTCCATTGGAGGCAAACAAAGACAAGGGAGAACGGTGTGCTGGACCCTGGCTGAGCTCTGTCCTCCCTCGGCCAGCACAGGGAAAAATGAGGAAGCTACTTCTGTCTCCTTCTCCCTCACCCCGGAGAGATTTTATCCTCCTAATCTTAAGGGGAGCTGAAGGGTGAAGGTCTGTCCTCTGCCAGCACCTTGAGGCTGCCGCACAGGTGACCTTCCCTACCGGAGAGCTAAACATCTCTTGTCCATCGCTCCTGTGACGTGCAGGGTCCTGGCTCCTCTGCTGGAGACACCGCTTGGAAGCCTTGCGTTGTTGTCAGCTTAATGTGGGATTCTTTAGTCCAGAAGACACAAACCAAAGAGACAGGGAGCATAATCACTACTACAGGACACTAGTAGAGCTTCCTTTCAGCCAGCACCATGGAGTTTGGTGCTGTTACGTTTTGATAAGTATCCACATTGGTGATCTGGATGTAGTTCATTTGTTTTCACTCTGTATAATATTTTTTAACAATCATAATTTACATATTCATTCTTCTGTTGGTAAACACTTGAACTATTTTTAGTTTTGCACTCTTGCAAACAATATTGTTGTAGACATTCTTATAATGACTATGGATATAATACAGATATACAAAAATGTTTATAGCTGTACATAGCTAACAATTCTAGGATACATATTCAGGGTTGGAACTGTTGATACATGAAATTTGTCCAGGGAAATTTAACAAATTTCACCAGTATTTCTAAGCAGCTATGCCAATTTACAGTATGACCAATAGCAAGTGAGAATTTTCATTGCCACATATCAATAGGCTACCGATTGGCTTCGTTTTGACAGTCTGGTGAGTCTGGTGTTGTGTCATTCCAGGTGTGATATGTATTTTCCTTCTTAATAATGAAGTTGTATATATTTTCATTTATTTGTGAGTCATCTATATGTCCTCATTGGGACATGCCTGTTCTTGTCTTTTTTTTTACCTTCTCATTATCATTTTCATGCATACTGGTAGGAGATTTTATGTATCGACACTACTAATTCTTGTGGTTGTATACGTGTTTCAAGTATCTTGTTTAAACCTCATCTTCACATGCTCTAAAACTGTCTTGTGTTTAAAAAAATTACGAAGATTTTTATGTTAGCTGGAAATAATAAACTGCGTAATTTGTTGTTAAACTATCTATATCTTGTCTATAGCTAGTATCTTTGCCAGTCAAAAGTTTGTGAAGATATTCCCCTAACTTCACTTCTGAAAACTTCCAGAGATGTCTTTCATGTCCGTGATCTTTATGTCCTTTGTTTCATTTTAGTAGTGGTTTAAGAAATCCAGCTTGGCACAGTGATACCAGGTATCCTGGAGGCTGAGGCAAGAGAGTCACAAATTCTAAGCCAGCCTGGTCAGCTTAGCTAGAACCTGTCATAAATAAAATAAAATTTAAAAATACCAAGGATGTCTGCAAATGGTAGATCATTTGGGTAACATCCTGAGGTCCTGGGCACAACTCCCCGTACTATAAAGGGAAAAGAAAAAAGAAAAAAGAGAGAAATGAAGGAAGGAAAAGAAAGAAAAGAAGAGGAAGAAAGAAAGAAAGAAAGAAAGAAAGAAAGAAAGAAAGAAAGAAAGAAAGAAAGAAAGGAAGGAAGGAAGGAAGGAAGGAAGGAAGGAAGGAAGGAAGGAAGAAAGAAAGAAAGAAAGAAAGAAAGAAAGAAAGAAAGAAAGAAAGGAAGGAAGGAAGGAAGGAAGGAAGGAAGAAAGAAAGAAAGAAAGAAAGAAAGAAAGAAAGAAAGAAAGAAAGAGAAAGAAAGAAAAGAAAAGAAAAGAAAAGAAAAGAAAAGAAAAGAAAAGAAAAGAAAAAGAAAAGAGATATAAATCTAATTGGTCAGTTTCCCCACTGACTTGCCGGTCTGCTTTCAGATTTCTTATTGCTGTGTTTTGTGTCTCACTATGTTCTAGTCTCCTGTTTGTCAATCTATGTCTTTTTGGTTTATTTTGATTTTCGAGACAGGCTTTCACTATGTCATTCAGGCTGACCTTGAACTCACCATGTAGCCCAAGCTGGCCTCAAACTTGCAGTGATCCTCCTGCCTCAGTCTCCCAAATGCTGGGGTTACAGGCATGCACCACCACACCCGGCCCAATCCGTGTCCTTTCTTACATATGACTTCATAATGTATGCTATTAACCATGGTGTAAATTCTGTCTTTTTCTATTTCAAGAAAATCTTACTGAGTTTTTACTATTGTCCCTTTTAAGTATAGTTTTAAATTTGCATTTTTAAAGTCCATAAAGAGATCTGTTCAAATTTGAATTGGAACTTCAGTGATTCTGCAGAACAATTTATGATGAACTGTCTGTGCGGTACCGGGGATTGAACCCAAAACCCTCACACTGAACTACATCCCCAGACCCTTTAAAAAAAAATTTTTTGAGACAGTGTCAATAAGTCATAAAATTGCCATGAGCAAGGGGACCATTAGAAGATATCTGTGACTGCTCCTGGGGACTCAGGCAGTCTCTGCCTCTCTGCCTCTCTCTCACCCCACCCAGCTCACCAGCCCTCCTCGCCTCCAGAGTAGCTACTTGTCTACACTTTCCGGGTGTGTTCGGCAACCCGCTCTTCTCTGTGGTCAACTGTTTTTCTTGCAGCAGCTTGTAAAGCTCTCCATGGGGCTTTTCCACCACCACCACCAGCCCCAGCACCACCAGCACCGCCAGCACCACCACCCCTGCATGAAGATCTCACAGGGCATGCAGGACCCAGGAGGAGAAGACCAGGGCGCGCTAGAGGGACGTGTCAGGGCTGGGCCGCCAGACCGGAAGGAGGGAGGGAGTGAGGCAGGGTATTCTGCTGCATAGACATATTTTTCTTTATGCATTTGGCAATTCATGAACATCTGTGTTTGTTTCCATTTTTTCACTTTTTATGAATAACGGTGCTCTGAACATTCACGTACAAAAGTCAATGTTGACACACGTTATCGTTTCTCTTGAGTACAGCCCAAGGAATGGAATTGTCGGGTTTCTAGTGATTCTGTGTTTAGTATTTTGAAGAACTGCTGGATTATTTTCAAAGTGGCTGTACCATTTTAGAGATTTCCTTCCCATTGTAACTTCCAATGTGTCTTCTACTTGATTCTTTCTTGCTTTTCCTTCTGGTGTTCGATTATGTATATACTGCAAGTTTTTAAGTGGTCTCACAAGTTTTTGAAATTCTGTTCTTTTTGTCTTTGCATTTCACCGTGGAAAGTTTTCGCTTATGAATCTTTACACTCACTGATTTTTTTTCTTGGTTATGTCTAGTCTGCTGATGAGTGCCTCAAGGACAGTCTTCATTTCTATTCTACTTCTTTGATTCATGAATTTTTTTTGATTCTTCCTTAAAGAATACATCTTTCTGTTTCCATTGCTCATTTGTTCTTGCATGACCTTTGCTCCCTAGAGCCCTTAATGTACTTATCAGAATTAGGTTGATGTTAGTTGAAGTGGTGGACTTATTGTGGTCAACTTGAGCAGGAACGCCCCGCTGGACCGAGTTGGTTCTGGGCGTAGAGGATCCGCCTGAGGATTGTTGTCAACACAACATAAAGGAGAACGGGAGCAGAAGATGGCAGCCAGCTGTTTCCCAGGAGAAGCTCTGTGGCAGCTGGTTCTTCTGAAGGGAACTCTACTGTTCTGGTAGCAGAAGATGCTCAGGGCCTTGCTGTCATCGGGGATGGCTGCTGTTAACTTCAGGGGCAGTCTGGTCTTCATCTCCGCTGTGAGCATCATATCCTGGTTCCAATATAGATTTCTTCAGCCTTTTAGTGCAGACATGGACGTACATGGGACACTGCTGTGGGCTCCCAGTTGATTGGATCCTTCAGGTCTCCAGTACATAGATAGGCATTCTGCACTCTTCCTGTACTTGGCTTGTCTGTGAGAGTGCTGTAATTGTCCCGTATTAAATCTGCTCTCTTGCAAAGCATTGAGTCTAGAAAAGTAACTAGTACATTGCACATGTTATATTGTACATTAGGACTGAGGCAAGCAGGCTGAGAAGGTGGGCTATAGTTAATGTTCCTTGTGGTTATAGATAGCATAGTTTTGAAATTTCACCACTCTTCCTGTTTCTGCTTGCTTTCTTGATTTTGGATTCCTCTAAATACTCCTCTGAGAGAGTCTGTCTTTTTTAGTTTTAATCTACTATTACTTTGCTGGAGTAATTACTTTACTATTACTTTGTTGATATAGTAAGGTGTGAGGAGTGTGAGTTCTATAATCTGCTGATCCAGTCATTAGTCTTTAAACTGGCCTGTCTTTGAGCTGTAACCCTAACATGCTTTTCCCCAGTAGTATGTTTTATTCATCCCTGTCCCCCTCCTTTTTTCCCTGGCTCCAACAAAAGAACCTATTTCCTTGAACCTCTGACTCCTGTTGACCTTCTTTTCCTTCCCTTTCTGAGAAAGAAAGGCTGGACAAAGTTGAAGTGGGAGAAAATTCCTTCCCTTCACTGGGGTAAGGCTCTGGGAATATTCTGCAGAGTAGGCCTCTGGTTTTATGGAGAAGGCTCTGAGCATACTCCACTGCTGTTCTTCACTTCTTTCTACCTGAGCTACCAGGGAATCTTTCTCAGATACTCACCATAAGAACCTGGAGGGCTTTCCAAATGTAAAACACATGAAGAGGTGAGAATCCTCTAAGACCGCAGCCCCCAGAAGATTCTCAGTCTCTTGCTAAAAATTCATACACTCTCAAGAAGCTCATAAAAGTTACATTATA
This sequence comes from Hystrix cristata, assembly GCA_004026905.1. NCBI lineage: Eukaryota > Metazoa > Chordata > Mammalia > Rodentia > Hystricidae > Hystrix > Hystrix cristata. Next base: position 27,276 of record PVJO010008988.1, on the reverse strand, counting down.
AAAGCAAACAACTCAATTAAAAAATTGGCAAAGGACTTAAATAGACATTTTTCCAAAGAAGATATACAGATGGCCAATAAGCAACGAATGATGCCCCATGTCACTAACCACATTCATTTCTTATTTTAAAAAGAGAGAGAAAGCAAAGAAAGAGAAATAGAAGAAAAGAAAGAGGGAAGGAGGAAAGAAGGATGGAAAAAAGGGGGGAAAGGAGGGAGGGAAGAAAGGAAGGGAGGAAAGAGCTAGAATTTTTGAAGTCTTGATGATGATGTGGAGAAATTAGTTATTGGAACCTTTGTGCACCACTTGTGGAAATGTAAAATGACACAGCTGCTATGGAAAATAATATGGCAGTTGCTCCAAAAATTAAATATAGAATTACCATATGATGTTGAAATTCCACTTCTGGGCATGTAGTCAAAAGAATTGAAAGCAAGAACTGAAACAAACACTTGTATACCGGTGTAGAGAGTAGTATTTTTCCTGATCGTCAAAAAGTGTTATTTCGATTTTTCTGAAATTTTTTAAATTGCCATTTACTTGTCTGTAGAAGTTTACAGTTATAATGGTTTCTGTCCTCAGCTGTTTCTGAATTTGCCTCTCTCCAGATTTCAGGATTGCTCTTTACCCTGAACCTCAGTTCCATGATAGGTCCAAAAAATAAAGTGTTTGTATGCCATTTGTTCAGCTTTGTCTTCTATGCAGAAAAATGACAACTTCCAAGTTTTTCACAAGCCAGGGATGAAAGGCTACATTTTCACCAATGATGCATGAGGGTTTCAGTTTCTCCACACCCTTGTCCTTTCAGTATTTTAAGCCTTGTTTCTCCTTCATCACATTATAATGGCTAAGGTATGCATCATAATGTAAATATATATGGCAGAACAAAATTGACTTATTATTGACATAAAGAGAAAAAATGTTCGCTATTTCACCACTACGTATATTTACTGTATATATTTTTGGGAAAGCGTCACACTTAGGTAATCATTTTGGAATGATAGATTTCATGGAAATATTTTCTCTGTCATGCCAAACTACTTACTCCAAATATTAGTTATTCTATGGGTTGACTTTTTAAAGTAAGATTTTAAATTTAAAAATAAAATTTTATGAAATTTAGAAAGTTTTCACAGGTTTAATCACACAAGAATACATAGATTTAGGATTTATTTTTGACCTAATGCTTTTGAAATAGTTCTTACTAACAGTATATACTTTATAAGACATGAGAAGCTTTCCTCATTTCTTTAATCCCTTAATTTCCATTGAAAAATTTTTAAATGGTTTATAGCCATGATTGTGAAAAAATACAATAGATGGAAAAAGAGAATAGTTTCTTCATTAAATGTTTCAAGAGAAAAACCCATTCTCAAAACAGAAGGGAATGTATAAAAAGATTTAAAAATTGGCTAGACTTAATTGTGTGTTGATTTATTTTGGCATTTGGGTAAATTCTTTTGCAACTATAATCATCACCAAGTTTTAGCCACATAAATTTTCATTTATAAAATTGTAGTCCCATAACTAAAGGTACTATATATTTTAAAAGAGATGATTGTGAAACTACACAACCAGATTAGAAGCAATATAAACCAAATTGGTTTTATTAAATTGTCTTGCTAGCTCATACTAATACGGTAAATTAGTAGTTTATTAGATTATTTCATTGTAGTGCCCAATTCACCCCTGTAATTTACCAGTTCTGTTTCCTGTGCTCTGGAGCATTTTCATCTTCTCAGCTTAATGGGTTTAGCTTTAAGGTAAATTGAACTCCTAATCCAATCTTCTTCTTCAAACAGGCTTCTCCTCAGCTGACTTCATTTTACACCTTTCATACTGTCCACTGCCTGTTTACATTTTCAGTTTTTAGTTTTTAGTTTTTCAGAAATAATAATGTCAATAATTATTACTGGCAAGTCATTTTCTTTTTACTGTGGATGATTAAATAACCAGGACTTAAAACTCATTACATTTTCATCAAAATAACAGCAGCTGGGTGGAAATAAAAACAATTCCCAGTAAAGAGTGTCATAATATTGTGTAATCGATAAATAAATTCCGGTATATAGTAACTTCTGTGATCTATTAGCTAACAAAAATTCCATAGAGGATGAGATGCTCATAGCTTAATACTTTAATAACACAGCTTTTATACTGCCTCATATTGATTCAAATTTTCTTTGTCTATGATTGTTAGAAATTAAATTTAATGAAATATCTCAAAGCAAAAATAGTTTATATGTTACCAACTGAAACGTGAATAATTTTTCCAGAGAATTATATCTAAAAATGAAAAATTAAACAAATCATACTTAAACAGAAGAGATTTACCATGCTTAAAGTTTCCCCAAAGTGTTTTGTTTCTATTTTTGTTTTCAGGACCTTCCTTGAGACATGGGTAATATAGAGAAATAAAAAAAAAACAGAGCATGTGAAGATAGTTGAAAAAAAATACCTATCAAAAGAAATTTGGTATCTTCGATGGGTCAAATGTACATTATATATGTAATATATATAGATCAATCAATATTAAAATGTGATATTATTTCTTTGTACTTAAAACTGTATGATAATTGATATATGAATAAACAAGTCTTTGGAACAGGAAACGAACAAACATAAAAACAACTAGAAGTTTTGAAAATGATAAAGTTAACCTGTCAAATCATTAGGACAGAAATAAAACTTCACTAGTGTTATTATAATGAAAAGCTATTTTTAAAAATATACATTTGAATTAATTTCTCATGCTCTATTAGTCAATGTTCTCAAGAGAGAGAAAGCCAATTACAGACATATAAAATACATATAGATAACGTTGATATAGATGATATAGGTATAGACATAGAGATAAAGATATAGGTGTAGATACATCAGAATGGATTCATTAGGAGTTTTGGTCTGCACAGTTGTGGAGGCCGAGAGGTCTCATTCGGCCATGTGCAAGCTGGGAGCCCTGGAATGTCTGCAGTGTGACTCAGTCCAAGTCTGAAGGCCTAAGAACCAGGCAAGCCCAGTAGTAACTCTGAGTCCAAGGCTGAAACTCTGAGAACCCAGGAGTGGGGGCATGAGTGCTGGTATAAGTCTCGGAGTCAAAGGCCAGGGAGCCTGGACTCTGTATCTGAGGAGGGTAGAGGAAAAGTGTATCTAAGCTCCTCGAGATTGATAGACACATTCACCATTTCTCTTTGCTCTATCTGGGCCTCCAATTAATTGGTGCTCACCCACACCAATGGCATATCTTACGTAATCCGAGTAGTCCAATCAGAGGCACACACTAGTTTCCACTGGTAACACCCTCATAGACACGTCCAGATGTAGTGCTGTCTCAGGTTTCCAGATATTCCATAATTTAGTCAAGTAGGCTCCTAAACTTAACCATAGCACATGCTATTAATAGGAATAAACTCCAAATGGATTATAGATCTAAATGTAAAAATATGAACACAAGTGCTAGAGGGAAGTGTTGGTGAAAGGCTGTATTACGAGGTTATTGGGAGGATTTTCTTAAAATATGGACTTCACAAAAAAGATTAATAAATCCCCTCACATGAATGACAAACTTTGCATGAAATAAAGTTCCACGAGAAAATTTAAAAGGAAAATGATGACTCAGGAAAAATATTTGTGACACACTGCAGAAAGGGATTTTAGTGCTAAGATTTGTTCATAAATACTTTATCCCAATAAAAAGAGTCAGGGATCATTAAAGAAATGACTTAATCCAGTGCTGCCTCCTCCAAAGAAAACAGTGCATATTGCTACTCCAACATCTTGCAACAGAGAACACGAGAGTACTCAAAAAATATTAACAAATCAAAATGACACAAGCCTCAGCTTAAAGAGACTCTCATGGCCAAATCTGGGGTAATTTTAGTACTGATATTTAAAAGACAACGACAGATTGAATAAAAGAAAAATCCATAAATCCAAGTTTACACCAAATATATGTACGTATGCATGTAAATATACATAACCCAGGAGAAAGGAAATCTCTTCCTTACAGAGGAATATTAATTAATAAATGAAAGTGGAAGGAAGTTATATAAAATAATTTTCAACACCATGGTAACAAATGTTTCAGGAAAGACTCATCAACGAGATTAGAACTATTGTGTGGAAAGTTTGATGAGGAGCAGGCTCGATGCACTGATTCTAAGTATCACCAAATAAACTAATTATTAATTTCATACGGAAAAGTGGGAAATTGAAAAAGGAGACCTGGCAGAGTCCCCTTAATCAAGTCAAAGAAAGTTAACATCAACAGTATTACCACATTGTGCCTCCTGGTATGATGCGTAAGCCCATCCTACTGATTTCTCTGGCCTGAAAAATGAGGGCAAAAAAGTCATTAATGCCTTTAAATCAAATCAGATCAGAAAATCAATCTTAAGACAATTAATTCCAAATAACCCAGATCTAAATAAACCTGGCTTTAAGACTCTGCTGTCCTGGAACTACTTCCTGCATTCACTTCAGGATGAGCAGTACTAAGGGGTTTGGAATAATGGATTTATGTGAATGGCCCTGAGCTGCTGAAGCAGGTGAGTGGCAGTTGGGAAGAAATGCCAGGTATAAAGCAAAGGAAAGTGAGGACACAGTGGAATCCACAAACTGAAGTAAGTCCCATGGTGACAGAGCAAAGCCCACAGCAGCTTTCCATGGCTCTGACCTTCAGGATGTACATGGCCTGCAGACAGTCTGTCACCTTGGAGCCGCACGATCAGAAACACTTCAGAAGACATGGACCCGGCTGCTGCCCCCACCGAATGGTGAGCCAAGCTAACAACGGCATGCTTGAGACCCAACAGGGCCTGACAATCCACACTGACCTGCAAAATGAGATGCCACCATTACTTCCCTTCCACCTTCCAAATTACACACAGAATTTCTCCTGTGGCCAACTTAATTCAGAACCAAACAGGGAACAGGGTTCTAGGAAAAAACAGTTCCAGTATAAGTTGATCCAGTATAATAACACCACGGTGCTCTCCTCAGAGAAATGAATAGGTTAGAGGTGGAGAAATGGAGGGATGTCAAGATCGGTTGACCTCAAAGGCACTACTTCATTAAATTTAGCTGCCAGCCGATGAGTAAAATTGTATGGTGTGCACGAATGAGTAATGGCGATATCTATCTCATCTCACTTGCTTTCTCTGGAGTATTGGTAAGTTTGTTGATTCCCTTGAAGAACACACAAACAAGGTTCCAGAACTTCATTTTCCAATGCTTGAAATTAAAGACTGAGTTTTAAAATGTAGTAGTGTAAAAACAAAACAAACAAAAAAAAACAAGAAATGCAGTAATATATAAGTGGTTAAGAGGAAGGTCTCTGGGGTAGATTTTCTGGTGGTGAAGGCAGCTACTGTGGGTGTAAACTGGAATGCCTACTTCCATTTCATTTCCATTAGTGATTTTTAAATTTAAATTTGTATTATTGTGATGTGCTAGTTCCTAAGTCAGAGCTCCTAAAACTCTTATAATTCAGAGTGTTAGGATAATCTTTTGTTTTAATATGTGGTTTGCTCCTGGATCCTGACACACAGCATCTTTTATAATTTCCTGGGTGATATGGCTGATAAAGTTCTTAAACCCCTTGAAATGTACTATGTGGTAGGAACAACTTTTGTCTAGTCAGGTGACTTTTGGTGAGCTTCAGTACAGCCTCAGGATAGGACCGAGTTCTCAGGGGAACAGACGATGTGATCGGATGATTGGCACTTCAGCCCCACACCCTCAACCAAGGCGACCCTCAACTGAGGGCCAAGTCAATCTCCTACAGCAAATGGCATAATCTATCGTGTCTGTGTGATACAAACTCCACAAAGACTCAGAAGAACAGGGTTCAGAGAGCTAGAATGTCAAACACTTGGAAGTTTCTGGAGGGTATTGCACCCAGAGAGGTAATGGTAGCTCTGCATCTCTTCCACATACCATGCCAGTTGCCTTTCTTTCTGTATTCTTGCTCATATCTTTGATAATGCAATAAACTGGTGTGTCCCTGAGTTCTGTGAGCCATCTAGCAAATTATCAATTTCCAGAAAAGGAGTGTGGGGAACCCAATGTATTACCAGGGGATCAGAAGTATTGACTTCCTACTACTTGTGATTACCATCTGTTGTAGGACAATCTTGTTGGAACGAACCCATCCTGTGTGGGACCTGACTTAATCTCTAAGTAGACAGCATCAGAATTTGGTTAAATTTCAGGACACCTCATTGAAACCCACTGGAGAATTAATTGTTGGTTGGGAAAAATCCACACACATTTTAGTGACAGAAAGTGAAGTGTTCTGTGCTAAGTGTTGAAATAAGTGTGACAATAGGAAAGAATGGAATGAGATAGATGGAATTTTTCCTTCTCTTCAATGTTCAAATCAAAATTATGAAGTGGCATTTTATAATTTAATATTAAATTTTTCTCACACTGGACTATTTGACAAATTTTTGAAGCCCTTCTTTCTAGATATTAAGTATATGTTATTTTAGTTTTCATGTTGAGGTAGATCAAAAATCAAAGTAAATGTTCAAATTTTTTAAAATTTTTATTATGGTATAAAGCACACTCATTAAACTCCTTCAAAATATGTGCCCTTGCTTTGCACACACTTAATCCCATCTTTCCTGCTACTTCATGAAATAGTTCTGGAAGTCCTCTTTTGTTGCTGTGGCTGCCTGTATGTCCTGAGTAGATTCAAAATGTTTACCTTTCAGTTTGATCAGTTTGACTTTGGAAAGTACCAGAAATTGCACAATGCCTGATCCCTCAAATAAGGTGCATGAGGACACACTATAATGTTTCTATGAGCCTCCCTTTCTTTTGGATGGCACGCAGCAGCAGAATTCACCATATTTTTGATCACACCTCTTGAAGCTACTTGAAAAGGAGAACTTCCAGAACTGCCTCATACAGGGCCAAGAAGATGGGATAAGTGTGTTCAAAGTAAGGGGAGTACTTTGGGAGGGAGGACAACATGTCTTTTACTATAATAAATATTTTAATTTAAATATTCAGTATATATTTTTATCATACATTATACTCATAATTTTGTTTGTTAAGTCAATATAAGATCTGAATGTAAGTTAGCTATAATATATTACATTCAGATCTTAATATGTCATGCATGTTTGGTGTTCGTTTGCCTCACTATTCCAGGAATATTTGAAAAAGATAAATAATTACCAGGGGAGATTTTTGTAAAAATTTAGTCCAGATGATGCAATACTTATGCCTTTGGGTATCTTTTTTTAAAGAAGAATTCAAAGCCTCTTATTTTCAATTGATAGCAAAAGTAGTGTACCATAAATTAATAATTGCATTTACTTAGAAGAGAAAGACAGAAAGTGGATATAGGATTGAAGTAGAACTTCAAATTTTACATAAAAATAGATTTGTATATCATATGTATAATTAGAATACATAATGATAGCAATTAAAATGTAAAATCACAATATGTAGGTTGGGTTACCACTCAGTGACAAGGTGCATGTGTAGCTTGCACAAGCCCTGGCTTGCTTTCCGCATGGCCCCCTTGATTTTTTAAAATGTGATATGGGGAAGTACAGAGATAAGAAAAGCTAAAATCTGTATTGAAGTATTTTTAGAAACTCTAGCAAATATTTTGACATTAGATTTCCTCTGTTTTTACTTGGCTTTTTCATTGTGACAATAGTTTTCACTGAAATATCTGTAGATTCATTTAATGTTGCTCTGGAGTCCTATGACACAAACTTATGAATCAGTTAAAAAAAAAAAAAGCCGTGAAACTAAGTTGAAATTTTCTGTATTAAGCAAACTAAAATTTAGTTCTGTCACTGCCTCGTTGTTATAATATATCACCTTTTGGCATCTTGTTCTGATGTTTCACCCCTATTTCTGCATGGCGATTCTTACTTTTATCTTTCTTCTCCTCCTACAACTACAAAAATCATAGTATTCCGTTCAGACCATCCTGTTATACTGGTATCAATTTGTTGTTCATTTCCTTGATACCATATCAATTTCCCTAATCATTTATGTCCTGATCATTGTCTCCTTTTACCCTCTACAGGTTTCTTTCACTTACTTACTTTTAAAATACTTAAACATATAAAATACTGATTTATATTTATTGTATGTACATTTAAAAATGTAAACTTTTTCAAAACATAAAACTATTTTTCAGAGCTTGCTTTTACTTTCCTCCTTACTTCAAAATATGGCATATACATCTTTCTAATCTCGAACAACTATGCACTTGCTTAAGCAATTCACACCCCCGCTGGTCCAGATTTTGCAACTCGAGCACTATCAGTATTTTATTCTCCATTGTTCCCTACTTACATTTATCTTTAGTCAGTCTTCCGTTGGTCTATACTTTGAATTCTGTATAATCTTTTCCCTCACTTTTTCTAACAAGCTCCTCGTAATTGAATTGTAGACTTGCCACCCTTCTCACCAAGAGAAGAAATCTTCTATTACAATTTTTTCTTTATATTACAAGTTGGAAGCACATTTAATAATGTATGAACAATACAAAATATCTTCAGCTCAGACCTCTTTTTTATTTACAAACTCACATAGCCTGTTGGCAATCTGACATTTCAACTTGACTGTCCAACACAAAAAACTTTACGTGAAGAAGCAGAAGTATTGATCTCTGCTCTCAAATCTGCTCAAAAAGACTGCAAATCTGGAAGTCTCAGCAAGCAGTGCCAGAGTGCCTGCAACAGCTAACGGACAGCACAGAGCCTGCATTCGTCTCACACCTAGAATACACAACGTGTAAGTCAGGGTATGGCCATCATTGCAGCCCCCGCTCACACGCTATTTTATTCATTTGCACAGTAACTCTATTTCCATTTCTACAAATCTGAGATTTGTCAGGTTTCTGAGTTTTGCGGAGCTTCCCAGGTGGGGGACACTCTGTCCAGGGGAGAAAGCAAGGACGTTGCTGGCCTGGAAACTGTGCCACTAAACTAAGCCTCTAGACTCCTCTTGCCAATGTACTCAGCTATCGTTCCAGTCCAGATCTGTGCGGTCGGCTATCACAGGAAGTGATGCTCAATAAGACACTTTTAAGTAAAGTCCACAAGCTTGTTGTCTAGGCTCTCCTTTGATGATTTCTCAAAGGAGAAATCCTAATTGCTTGCATGACATTTAACCAAAGTGAGTGTGAGTTTACCTAAGGTGAACAGGCTTCTGTGATTCATTATTTTGACTCTTACCTCCTGTGGTCCTAGGACTGCTCCTGAGCTGGGGCAGACTGCACGGCCTGATGCCAAGTTTCAGCAGCTGTAAGGAATCTTTCCAACACATTGGTGTTGTTTACAGGGTGTCTATTCAACAAGAGGCCACAGCTAGGAGAAATGTCCTGTTCTAGAATGCCTCCAGAGAGTACTGCATCACTACTGAATGATCTACAGTGTGAAACATGCGAAAGGGAAAGAATTTGAATTTATGACCAGATAAGTAAATACATACTCAGGTCCAAAATACAATAACTTGAAGTTACATCTTCTACCTGTTTGTAAAAGGAAAAAGCATTAAAATAGTTACCCACACAGAGATTATGTAATCCTCTCTTAAATTGCGACCATAAGTATCACTTCATAGAGGAAAGACTGCCAGAGGAAATAAAGTAAGAAGAAGAAAATCAAAGGGAAAAAGCAGAGCTCAGGAGTGATGGGAAGGATGCCGAGACTTACAAAAGGCTGAACAGATGAAACATCTTTTTATGTTACAAATATACCACCCAGTTTCTCACGGACAGGAAACATTTGGCAGAAAGACATTTGGCAGATTCTCAATTTTAAGTAAGAGAGAATGGCAAAGTCAGGCTCGTTTTACCAACATGTACTTAGGGAGTCTCAAGGCAGGAGTGATGGTGACCAGTCCGGTGCATGCATCTCCACTTGGCACTCATCATGGAGTGAGGGGCACTGCAAATGACACCCCGGAAATCGGAGTAGAAAGACATTTGCCAAGATAACAGTATGCCAGAAGTAGAGAAAGGGACAGCTTGGGTCACGAGAAAATGGCTACAATTACCTGGAGTGGAGCAAGAAGTGCAAAAAGATAAAACACCAGAAAAGCATCCAGAGAGCTTTAAAAGGGGCAGCTATGAGCTTCCTGTATCAACAAGATTGTTGTTTCAACAGCGAAACACAATCCCATAAAATATAGTAGGAATGTAACAGATTTCAACTTAAAAACACAAAATAAAGTCTTTGCCTACACCTATGTCTTCAAGAGTTGGACCTATTCTATCTTCCAATAGATTTAGTGTTTCTGTTTTAATGTTTAGATCTTTGATCCACTTTGATTTTAGCTTAGTGCATGGGGAAAGATACAGGTCTAGTTTTAACCTTCCACATGTAGAAAGCCAGTTTTTCCAGCACCATTTGTTAAAGAGACTGTCTTTCTTCCAGTGAGGTTGTTTGGCCCCTTTGTCAAAGATAAGGTGACTGAGAGTGTTTGGACCTGTTTCTTTACCTTCTATTCTGTTCCATTGGTCCTGGGGTCTATTTTTGTACCAGTACCATGCTGTTTTTATTGCAGTTGCTTTGTAGTATAGTTTTAGGTCAGGGATTGTGATGACTCCTGCTTTGCTTTTGTTGCCCAGAATTGCTTTTGCTATTCTAGGTTTCTTTTGGTTCCAAATGAATTTTAGGGTTGTCTTCTCTAACTCTGTGAGATATGCTATGGGTAATTTAATTGGGATTGCATTAAATCTGTATAGCAGTTTTGGGGGTATGGCCATTTTCACTATATTGGTTCTTCCTACCCAGGAGCAGGGGATGTCTTTCCATTTTCTGATATCTTCTTCAATCTCCTTTTTCAAAGTACTGTAGTTTTCATTGTATAGATCTTTTACTTCCTTCGTCAGATTGATTCCTAGGTACTTCATTTTTTGGATGCTATTGTGAAAGGTGTTGTTTCACTAATTTCTCTCTCGGTGAGTCTGTTGTTTGTGTACAGGAATGCTATTGACTTCTGAGTGTTGACTTTGTATCCAAAGACTTTATGAACAAATCCCCAGTTGCCCAGGAAATAGCACAAAGAATCAACAACTAGGACCTGATCTTGTTAAAAAGCTTTTGCACAGCAAAAGAAACTACCAACAAAGTGAAGAGACAACCCACAGAGTGGGAAAAAATCTTTGCCAGCTATTCCTCTGACAAAGGACTAACATCTCGAATACATAAAGAACTCAAAAAAATCAGACCCCCCAAATTTAAAGACCCAATCCAAAAGTGGGCAGCAGAAATGAATAGACACTTCTCAGATAAAGAAATAGAAACAGCAGATAGACATATGAAAAAATGTTCAGCATCACTGGTCATTCGAGAGATGAAAATTAAAACAACCCTGAGATTCCACCTCACTCCACAAAGAATAGCTATTATCAACAAATCAGCCAATAACAAATGCTGGAGGGGCTGTGGAGAAAAAGGAACCCTTCTCCACTGTTGGTGGGAATGTAGACTAGTACAACCACTATGGAAACCAGTGTGGAGATTCCTCAGGGAACTAGGACTAGAGATTCCATTTGACCCAGCTATTCCACTTCTTGATATCTTCCCAAAAGAATTAAAAGCATCATACTGCAGCGATATATGCACACCCATGTTTATAGCGGCACAGTTTGTAACAGCTAAATCTTGGAAACAGCCCAAATGCTTATCAACAGCAGAATGGACAAAGAAAATGTGGTATTTTTATACAATGGAGTATTACTCTGCCATAAAGAATGATAAGCTTGAGATATTCCTAGGTAAATGGATGCATCTTGAGACCATACTCCTAAGTGAAATAAATCAGACGCACATGTTTAAATACTGCATAGTTTCTCTGGTGTGAGAAACTGAAGTATAAATAAAGACTAAAATGTATTATATTGAGAAAGGGAAGAAAATGTCCAAATGGGAAAGGGAACAAGGGAGGGGGAAAGGAACAGAGGGACAAGAGAAATAAGAAATGGAAGGAAAAAATGGAAACAAAGCTTTTGTAAATAGGGAGGGAGGAGTGGGTGAGAGGAGGGGAATGGGAAAAAAAGAAGCAACAAGGTATATCATGTACAGGTACAAATCCCCAATGATGAATGTTATCAATATGCATATCGAAAATGTACCATTAAAATAAAAATTAAAAAAAAACAAAATATTTCTAACATCGAGTGAAGATAAGTCAGTGATAACATTCATATATTAAAAAGAAGTATTCGAGAATACTTAAGAGTCTGTTTAGTCTGCTGAGTTTTACTTCCAGGCAACATAGTTCGTTCTCAATGTGAAGATTAGTCTCCTTATGCTTCCAGCATGGGGAGCAAAAAGTAATCATTTTATATTTGCCCAAAACATTCCCCGCCTTTAACACATTCTTCTCTCAAGGGAAAATATTTTGCCATTACCTACTGAATAGGATTTTACCAAAGCCCAACCAAACGACCTGGAGATGAGAAAGATCCAGTTCCAGCACATTCTAGGATTCAACTTGCAAAATAGCAAATATCCAACTCTAGGCATTGTATTCTTTAAATGGGAAAGGAAGTTATCCAACGTAGGCTCACCAAAAGACTGAGACCTAATCATAGGACTTTAGATTGCGTCCCCTTATTGTACACCTTCCACATCACATCACTTGGGATACACACACACACACACACACACACACACACATGTGCACGAATTATAGTTAAAGGAACTTCAGCGTTCAGGTTCTATTTGAAGAGTCTCTAGGAAAACTGAAAGACAAGGATACTAGAGGAAATTTTAGCCGCAGACACTAAAGCTGCAGTGAACATTAAACACAAACTACTCCTAATCAGATAAAAACAACACCTGTGATGAAAATGACCCATCTCAGTTCCTTTCACCTAATACGTCATATCTGGCTTTCAATAAAAAATTACAAGTTATTCTAGCAGGTAATAAATACAGTCTAAAGAGACAACGCAAGCATCAGGACCAGACCCGGGAATGGCAGATTCTGAAATTATGAGATGAGGAGTTTAAAATAATTTTGATCGGTATGCTAAAGGCTGTAATGGAAAAAGTAGGTAACACGCCAGAAGAAAGAGATGGAAAGGAAAACCAAAGGAAGTGCTAGAAACCAGAAACATTGCTGCAGAGATGCAGACTGTCCAGAGCTCACTGATAGACCAGACATGGATGAAAACAGAGGCAATGAGCTTGAGAAAATGTCCCCATGAACTTCCAACAGTGAAAACACAAAACTAAAAAGAATGCAAAAATGGGACAGAATATTTATGAACAGGTGTGTGATTACAGGAGATGTAGCATATGCAAAATGAGAATACCAGAATGAAAGAAAGAACGAAGAAATTTTGGAAGTAAACATGGCAGAGAATTTTCCAAAATTAATGTCAGCCATTAAATTATAGATCTAGGAAACTGAAAGAATACAAAGCAAAATACACATCAAAAATGCTACACCTAGATATATGTTTTCAAACTGCAGAACATGAGAAACGAAGAGAAACCGTTGACGTTGTATCAGGGGTTAGTGGTAGGAGAAAAACACTACATCTAAAAAGTAACACGGATAAGAATTATATGGATTTTTCTTCAGAAAATATGTAAGAGAGAAGAGAAATAAAATCTTGAAAAAAAAATCCAGTGTAGAATTCAAAAGATGTTAAAGGAAATACTTCAGAGAGAGAAATAATAGAAACTTGGATCTACATGAAGGAAGAGCATTCGATGAGGAATAAGTGAAGGTAAAATAAAATATTTACTTTTTACTCTTAATTGATGTAACAGTGACTGGTGTGTCTAAACTAATAATAGTGCATTTGGTAATTACAGCTTATGGATCCATGAAAGAATGACAGAATTATCATTAGCGGTGGAGCAGAATAATTGATGCACTTCACCCTTGCACTCGTTGTCAACATACGCTGTAAACTTTGAGAAACCACTTAAAATGTAAACAGAAGTGTAATAGCTATGCTAAAATAAGAGAGGAAATAGAATTGCATAAAATGCTCAATTTAAACCAGATAGGGCAGAAAAAAATAGACAAAAAATGTTCTGTGAATCTTGAAGTAATTAAGACTCCCTGCTGACCTATACATGTTCATCTCATCTTTAAAAAAAAATTGCAGAGGGAAATTTCTTATAGGGAAAATAAAACAAGAATGAGGAAATTCTGTGCATTAGACTGTAATTAAATTGCTCACAATTCATCCTGGCAGCAACCTCATTTATTACTTCTTTTCTTGATGGTTCCTAACTGAGCTATGTCTGTGTGTTAGAAATAGTGTTTGAGCATGTTAAATAGAGCTGGTACTCACAGTCAGGAATACCTTTGCATAATGTGACTGAAATATCTACCAAAAAATCAGCAAATGTAAGTTCTGCATACAGAATGTGAAAGTAATGTAGAGCCTGCTTTTCCAAGCAAGTAATAATTTGGAAGACCAGTTATATCCTATAGGCTCTTAAAGGAAGGAACTATCTAATTGCTTTGGCTCACCTGGGAAATAAATAAGCCTCATAATTTTTAGCTGTTTACCTGTTTATTGTTTCCTTTGGGGGGATTTAATTCTAATTCATTCCCTTTCAATAATTACTTCTTTCTTCACCATGGCATGATAATGTCTCACAATCATTTTAAATTTAGATTTAAATAAAAGCATCAACACTTATCGTACCTGACATTAGTAGTTTCTTGTTATTAAAACTTCCTTCTACTAAGAGATTTATAACATAATTACTCATTTGCTTTGAGAAAAAATTAATAATAAACATCTCATTGTCCCTCTTTTCTGGCAATGACCTCACTGCAATCTATTTTTGCCAAATGAAAGATTCTCCAAGTCAGTGATAGTGTTACTTGTAGGTTGCTAAAACCAATGAGATGAAACATATCAAACATTTATGATAGTTAAAATAATTATGGATAGCAAGTTAATTTGTTAACTTCCCAAGAACTGTGCAGAATTTCTTGATTCTTTGGGATAAATTTAGAAATGGTGTGGAAAATCAATGCTTGTGGAGAAAATATAAAGTTGTCGATATGCATGAAGCAGAGGGAGGAAGGACTGTGACAGGAGAAAGTAACGGAAGTCCTTAAAGGGCATCTCCGATCCAGTTATCAGCAGGAGGATTCAAAAACGATGTGCTTGGTTGTTACTTTTACCAAGTGCAGAAGTGTTAGGTCTAAGGCACAGGGGAGGGAAGAGTAAGGGCTAAGTGTTAACTCGCAGAAAGTCCAAAACACTCACTAGCCACAATAATTGTAATTATGCTTATTGTGACAAAAAGAGAAATGACAATAAAAAAAGAAGAACAATGAATCTGAATTCCGAGTATTATTGCACTGGAAATGTTACTATGGCTTCCTCACCCAGAAATAGATGTCAAATGAAAGCTTTATGTTGCTTTAATTTGCACCTCTGCTTTAGACTGCTTTTGAGCATCTCTTTATTGGTTTGTTACCCTTTGATGTTTTTACTTTCTTAATGGCCTTATTTTCAATTGATGTTGCTGACTTTCTCCTGACGATTTGCTAGATAGAGCTCCTGATGATTTCTGGACAAGAACTGTTGGTTTTAGATATTGCCATCATTTTCAATCAATTATCTCTATTATCTTTGTTCACAGTGTTCTTCATTAAATAAAAATCTTTGATGTCAGATCCTTAATTCATCAATAATTTACCTTACATTGTATGATATCTAATTTTGTTTTACAAGTTCTTCCCCATACCCAGAATATAAAAACAGACTCTTAAATATTTCTTATACTCATTACATGATTTTATTTTACTTTTTACGTGGAATTCTCTTGCATCAAACTTTTTATTGAAGTCCATTTTTCTTTTCTACTTAAGGAAACTAGTTTCCCAATTATACACTAAAATAATTCCCAGTGAATTTCTGGTGTCATCTTTTTTTTATGTTGTGGATTTAGGTTTATATGTGCTCATGTGGGCATACTGGTTTATTTTAGTATGTGTGTCTGCATGTAAGTGTACACTATGATGATATCCTTCTGTTTATATTAGTATGGCATTTGAGAATGTTGTAATATTTACTAAGGTATCTTATTCCCATTTATATTTCTTTTTAAAATTTACTCAGCTATTTGTGGACCCATACTCTTTCACTAACCAATCTGTCATTGGTTTACTAAATCTTTAAAGAATCAACTGGAATTTTGATTTATAGATTATTGAATTACAAATAAAAAGGAAAAAATTTATTTGAGGATAATTCATGTCTTTGTAACATTAACTCTTCTTGTCCAAGAAACAAAACTCCACTCAATCAGATTACCTTCTGAGTTCCTTATTAGGAGTTTTAAAGTTTTCTTCAAATAATACTAATATTTCCTTACATGAATTATCATGTAACTTACAGTTTTTATTGTTGCTGTGGAAAGTATGTGACTTTTTTTCTTATAGCTAGTTTTTATTGCCAAAAATTCTTTCAAATTTTTGTAAATTGATTTTGTATCAGAAGACACCATTGAACTCTCTTATTTATTTAAAGAGAATGTCAATTGCTTTGTCAGCTTACCAGGCACATGACTAGTCAGAGTGTATACATATAATGACATTTTCATCTTTTCTTTCAAATCCTTACAGCTTTTTTTCTTTCTTCACATACACAGTCAGAAATTCCTATGTTGAGTAATAATGGTAATAGTTGATATTCTTGTCTTTTTCTTTATTTTAAGGGAAATTAAACCAGACTCTTGATTAAAGGTAATATTTGAGTAAATTACTGCAGAAATCTTGCCAACTTTTAGGAGTTCAGTCTCTAGCAGCTGATAAATTTTGTTTTGTAAATCATAAGAAAATATTCAACTTACTAAATATTTTTAGCATATATTGGTATAATAATTTCGTGCTCCATTTTAGCTTAATAATTTGATAGACTAAAATAATAAATCATCTGATGTTGAATCATTAATAAATTGTTGGCGTAAACATCTCCTAACAATGATGTATTACTTTTTATGCTTGTTGGATTTGATAGTACATCGTATTATTTATATTCTAGCATTGTCCTTTATAAGCAAAATGTATATACAATCTCCTTTTATTCTACTGTTTTCCTGACTTTATAAAGCAATTTTTGTGCCTAGCATATTGACCCTCTGAAGATATCCATTTCATAGCTGCTAGGACCTGATAATGTATTATATCAAATGGCAAAAGGAATTTTGCATGCATGATGAAGACTACGGACTTTTATTATCTGGTTAACTCCATCCATCTTATTAACTCTTACAAGCAGAGGTCAATATGAGGCTGGAGTCAGAGAAAAGGAGTCAGAGGTCCCAAGAAGTGGACATCAGAACAGTTCTATGAACGAGAGAAATTTGGGAGGGCAGAGCCAGCTCTAAAATGTAGCGGATCATCCGGAAGGATCAGGGAGATTCCTGCTGGACTTCCGGGCTGCCCTCTGCTGACGGTACAAGAAGCTGGATTTGGGCAACAACCTAAGCGAGCTTGGAAGTGCATTTTTTGCTCAGCTTCCTGGTAAAGGTTCATCTAAATTACTGACTGTAGAACTGTGAGATAAGAAACACGTCTTGGTTTAATTTGCTATGTTTATGGTAATCTTACACAGCGTTAGAAATAGGACCAGGGTGACAACTATAACAAATATCTAAAAACGTGAAAGTGACTTTAGGATTGAGCTGCTGACAGAGGATAGAGAAATTGCATAGCATGATAGAAAAGTCTTAGATTTTCTTGAAGATTATCTTGAGCACATTATCCACAGAAAGAGACACATTAGCGCCTGATGCCGAGGGCTCAGCAGCAAGTCAGAAACCTTGGAAAAAGAATCCTGCATACCTTTGGAGAAGACCGGATCACTGGGATGCACGGTTAGCAGAGAAACAAGGTGTCCTTTAAAGGTGTCCATGCTGAGGGTCAGGCAGGAGATGAAGCAAGTCTTAGGACAGCGATCCTTGTCACCGGGCAACAGAAAGCTTTGCAAATTTCTATCCTGCAGTTATGTGGAAACGGTCACAGTACACATAAATGCTGAATCCTGAAGTTTAATTGAGATTTCTAAGAAAAGTATCGCAAGTACGACTTGGTTTCTTTCTACCGCTTATGGTAAAATGTAAGAGGAGAGAGGTAAATTAAGGGAAATATAGCTGAACAAACAAGAACCAAGAGCAGATGATTTGAGTATTCTTAGTCTATACAGATGGTGAAAAAAATTAAATTAACAAATTTCTTCCAAAATGTGGCATAAAAATCCCAATTTGCAGTTGTACTGCTTTTTGATAAAACACCAGAAAGATCAGATTCAGTTACATTTAACCTTTGAAGTGATTAAGAGTGACTCACCATCCCTCTGAACCAAGCCAGGGAGCATCTAGGAATGGTAAAGCTGGTATCCCTCAGCCACTTCAGCAGGAAGCGAAGGTGGAGAAGGAGCTTCTTAGGGAAGATCTGTGGACAGCCTCTTCTGTAGCAGAGCGAATCTCCATGACGCCCACCGGATTCTACTGTGGTTTTACATCGGTTACATTACGTACATACCAGTCCGTTGCTTAACTGGAAAAAGATATATATCCCAAATAGGGAAGTATTTCTTCACTGAGTTCTTTGGTAATTGATTATTTGCTGTAAAATTAGAGTATGCCTGTGTATTTTATTTTTTAAAATCCTGTGTTTGACATTGGTGTTTAACATTTTTAAGTGATGGAATTATAAGATAATTCAAGCAAGATGTTGTATAAGCTAGTGAACATTTTTTAAAAAGCACAAAGCCTTGGTTTCTGAAATTCTCTAATGGTTATAGTATCATTCAATCTTTTTTGCAAATGTTATTTGTCATAATTTATTGTGAAACAAGGAAGGCACTTTTCCTTCCTTCTCTCCTTATTCCTTCCTTTCCACCATCTCATTCTTCCATGCTCATAAAGTGACTTTTCATTCATGTTTCCCCCCACTCTGGCTGAAATGCACATTTGTAGTTGTCACCACCAAAATCCACTTTGAACTTGAGAGACTTACTGGAAGCCAATATTGAAGGGTTTGATATGCCTGTTGCACAGCCTTAAATAATGATGTTCACAGCATTTAATAAGTAGTACTAAAGCAACTACAGAAACAATGAAATCTATATTGTATTAATGTTAACATGTTCCAAAAAGCCATGACTCTTCCAGTTCAACATTATTGCTTTTCTTCCTAATGCAAGATTTGAAATTATTTTAAAAAGATTCATTTGAAATACCAAAGGAAAAGCTGAGTTCTAAAAATGGAAGGGGAGAGTTGGTATCTGAATACTGTGACAAATCTTCATTTGTAAATATTAGAAAATAAATAATTAAATGTGAATATCTTCTCTCTCCGGGTTCATAAAACTTCCATGATGAAACATTGGGTATTACATGGAACCTCATACCTTGCCACACATTTTAAAATCAAATTGTTTACATGGCAAAACTCTTCATTCACAAAATATTTGCTCAGGGTCCTGCCTACCCCGAGGGCAGCTTTGGTTTAGGGAACTGCAGGTTTCTCCTACAACAGAAACATTGCCATTTGGAAGCCTTTAAGGCCCCTTAAAGATAGAATTGAAGTTTACTCCGAATGACTTTACATTTGAAAAATATTTTTTACTGGAGAATAAAGGTTTTATGAAATGTGTTTTAATGTGAGTTTTAAGAGTCTATGCAATTATGGCATTAATACTTATACAGATTATTTACTTTAAAATTATGAAAGAATTATGGAGACTACACTGCATGTAGTATAGTTTTGGTTTATGAATGATGCAGTTAGTTCTTCACAAAGTAATAACAATTAAGTAACATATACAAAGAGTAATTATTGCAAAATTTATTTTTAATTTCACATACATATTAATTGACATTGTGCAATGATGTTTCTTACATTTGAAAACATGCTTACCTGTTAGTCTTCTGATAAATATGTCCCTTGATGTTTTATTAAAGCAACCTCTAGAGGTTTTCTAATAACAAAAGAGACAAAATATTATTTTCCTGAAATTTTTTTCAAATAGGAGAGCAATGAAGCAACAATTGGCTTTGAAAAAAACATAAAATTACAAACAGATTTCGAGGCATTAAAAATCTCTGTTAGGTATTTAAGAAAAAATGTAAATGTGATTTGCTTTGTTTCTTTAGAAAAAAATTTTCCACCAGTTGTTTTCTTTTCTAGCAAAATTTTGGTTTTTTTTCTTCTTTCCAAAGCTTCCCAAATGGAATATAATACAGTTTCTAAATCTAATTAAGGGCAAATTCAAAGCAAAGGCATTCCAGAATACGTTCAAGAACTTTCAAAATTGCTGTCTTTTTCATATCAAAAGCAAAGTGGGATTATTTTGTGTGATTTCTGTATGATTTCCTTACAACTTTTTGTTCTTTGCCAAGAATAAGGGAAAAAAAATCTTCCAAAGTATCAAAAGAATATAATAGAACTGTTTCCTTTTATACTTACTGACATATTTAGGAAGCCAATTGAGGTCTGAGTAATGAATCATTCAGGACAGACACAGGCAGATGAAATGCAGACTACTCCACAAAAAGAGTGATAATTTTATCTATGCTGAAGGGCAGAGCAAACAAATATATAATGCTCTACAAGAGGATAATAAATAATGTCAAAATATAAAACGTCAAATCGTAGCTTTCACATTTCAAAGTGAGAAATGGACAGACTCATAACATGGTTATGTTAAATATTGCTTCTAATACATAATATATAATTTGATCTTCAGAAAATATAAAAGCTGGTAATAAGTTGAAGTTCATATTGTGATATATACTAGATAGATTTAATTTATCCAATGTTATAAAATATTTTTCTCTGAAAATATTAAAATATGTTGTAGGAGAAGAAAAGTAATTTTCTTCTCTACTCTTCCTGTTTTCTTAGCACACAAACTGTAAACACACATTTGATGCGGATTACTGCAGGAGAAAGCAGGAAAATACACAAAGTAATGTGGGAAATACATAATAAAATCTTTGTAAAATATAAATTTACATTTTTTTTTTTTTTTTGTGATGCCGGGGATCGAACTCAGGGCCTTGTGCTTGCAAGGCAATCACTCTAATCACTGAGCTAAACCCCCGGCCCTAAATTTACATTTTATGCCCTGTTACGTCTATGTTCTCTCTAAAATTTTTCTACCCTAATCTAGTATCAAAAGTATTTTCTTCTATGCTTTCTGGTATATTTGTTTGTTTGATTCCTTTGATTTGTCATATATGATGTTAGTTGAGAATCATGTTTTATTTTTTTTTGCTTGTGGAGAGCTAATTTCTGTGGTATCATATGTTGAAAATGTTGTCCTTTTCCTACAGGAATAAGTTGACATATTATTCCTACAGGAATAAGTTGACAATTAATTTCAAAAATTAATTGCCCATGTATGTGTGGGTGAGTTTCTGAATTTTACTTTCATTGCTCTTACATGTTTATTCTTTTTTACTAATGCCAGATTTTCTTTCTTGGTGGGGCGAGTGCTGGGGACTGAACTCAGGGCCTTGAGCTTGCTGGGCAAGTGCTCTACCACTGAGCTAAATCCCCAGCCCCAGATCTTCTTGGTTACAACTGGAAATTATTTTTCTTGCCATGATCATGATTTCATGGTTAATGTTATGTCCACATGTTTTCATATGTTTGTTAGCTTTTTTATTTCCATTTTTATATTTCTTTTTTTTATAGATTTTTATTAAAAATGTATCCAAAATCACACAAACTTACAGGCCATTACACAAGCTTACAGACCACAATACACTGTGCCTTTTGCTTATGACAGCAAGCAATGTAAACAACCACATAAATGCAGCATTAAGTCACAACTACATTAAGTTGCTGTAGTACCTTGTATATGTGTCACTGTTTGAAGTTTGAGTTATTAGGTTATTATCTTATTTTTAAGATATCATTATTCCTCTGGATTCCCATTCCCCTCCCCATTTGCCTCATCTTGTTCCCTTGAACCCTTTGCCTATTAGCTTAGAGCTGACCCTTTGCCTTTTTGTATCCATTGTTTACCCTTTTCTTTTGTTTGCATTTTTCCTCACTAAACGAGGGATACCATACAGTATTCCGCTTGTGAGTCTGGTTTATTTCACTCAACATTATATTTTCCAGGTCCATCCATTTTCCTACAAATGACTCTAGTTTGTCATTCTTTACAGCTGAATAGTATTCCATTATGTATAGATACCACATTTTGTTTATCCAGCTATCTATTGATGGGTATACGGGTTGCTTCCAGAATTTAGTTATTACAAATTGTGCTGCTATAAACAGTGTTGTGCAAGTATCTCTGTAGTGTGATGTGTTTAGCTCTTTGGGGAAGATACCTAGTAGGGGAATGGCTGGGTCAGATGGGATTTCTACTTTCAGGCTTTGGAGAAATCTCCGTACTGATTTCCATAATTGTTGTACTAGTTTGCATTCCCACCAACAGTGTAGGAGGGTTCCCTTTTCACCACAGCCGCACCAGCATTTGTTATTGTTTGACCTCCCAGGATTGCCATTCTTTCTGGGGTAAGGAGGAATTCTAGAGTAGTTTTAATTTGCATTTCTCTAATAGCCATAGTTGTTGAACACTTTTTCATAAATTTGTTGGCCATTTGCATTTCTTCCACTGTGAAGTATCTGTTCATTTCTCTGGCCCATTTCTTTTTTTACATTTCTTAAAAATTGTACGCATTTTACTTTGGATTGTTAATATTTTTCTTCTTAATGTGCAATAACATTCTCTCTTTTTTTTCTCTATATTTGTCATGTTTGCAATTGAATTAAATAGTGTTTGGGGTCTTTTATTTTTAATTTTGAAGGTTTATAATCAACTTAATTTTTCTTTGTGATTTTTCCATATTACTACAAAACAGTCCTTTCTAAACACTAATTTGTTCACTGTGCATCTACATTTTTCTAGATAAATATTTCTAATTAATCTTTTTATTTTTCTATTTTATTTTTGTGTCTCTTTTCCTTTCATTTTTTATTATTTTTATTAGTTCATAACAATTGCATTTCCTGTGTGGAGTTAGTACATATACACAACACAACTTAACTCTTATTTTTATATCCTTCCCCTCGACTCTCTCCCCTCCTCCAGCTCTTGGCTGGCTTCTCATTTGCAAAAACCTAGCTCCCTATTTCCTATGATTTATCTTTTATTTATCTTTTAATTTAAAATTTCTGGTTTCTTATATAAATCATGTGACATTTTAGTTTGTACATCTGATTTATTTCACTTAGCATTATTGTCTCAAGGTGCCTCCATTTTCCTACAAATGACTTGTTTTACTTTATGGCAAAGTACTACTCCACTGTGTATAAATACCACACTTTCTTAATCCAGTCATCTACTGATGGACATATAGGCCACATCCAAGATTTAGCTATTGTGAATTGCGCTGGTGTAAACATGAGTATGCAAGTATCACTGTAATATGATGTCTTTACCGACAAGGAGAATAAGTGGGATGAATGGAATTTGTAGTTTTACTTTTTTGAGAAATCTCCATACTGATTTCCATAATGGTTGTACTAGTTTAAATTTTCATCAAAAATACATAAGGTTTCCTTCTCTGCAGCCTCATCAGCATTTGCTATTATTTGATGGCTTGATGATAGCCATTCTTTCTGGAGTAAGATGGAATTTCATCTTCCATTTTCTACTTTGTTATATCTCATTTTCTATTTTAAGTCTTTAACCAACCTAGTTTGTATCTGGCCTCGATTTTATCCATTAAATCTCTTTTCAGAAATTTTACTAAATGCATTTATAAAGCAACCCCACTGGGATTTTAGTGGTAAGGTTTGTGGTCACATAGATGGCAATAACTTTTTCCCACCAAATGACAAAAATCCATCAGCAATGCCAGCACGTGGACAGCAGACAGCTCTCATTAGTATAGTCTTGTATCTGTGAACGCAAATCACACATTGTAATGATACATATATATATGTCCAGGAGTATCTCTCTAAAATGTTATTTATTTTCCTTGTAAACTTCAATGCCCACAAAGTCAGTGGTGTCTGTTTTAGTCTCTGGATTTTCCTGGCATATAAAAGGCATACACATTTTAAATGGAGAACATTAATGTCCACAATTTGGGTAAATGAATAACACCCCCTCCGTGTCTTTGCTTAACATTAAGTTTCACTTTGTTACTGGTGACTAATGAAAGATGCTTAACCTCTGTTGTTACAATTATCTGGTGCTAATACAGTGGTTTTATTTTTATTTTCTTTGTCTTACCTTACCATCCTCAAATAGAGTTCTATATAAACATGAGATGTTCTGGGAGACCAAGTGTATGTGTTGTCCAAATCTGTATTCTGAACTTCAGAAAGCTGGGTCACTTTCTGGCAACCAGTAGGCCAGTTTACTGTGATTGTACGCTAATAAAAAAAAAACAAAACAAAAAAAAAAAAAAACTTCTATTTTTAGTGCATGACTCTACCTGAACTATTTGAGTTTGTGAAAAACTGTAATTTCTATGTGTATTGTTTTCAAGGTCTTTGTTTGATCTGCCTGATTTTAGCAAGTAGTTTTTATTTGTGGACTGCATTTTCTAAAGCACAAGCCCATATGCTATATCATTCATTTCTACCTGTTCCTTTTCTTGCCTTGTGTTTTCTTATAATTTTAAGAGTATTAGTTTATGCCAAAGGGGTTCATTGAAAGAATGAAAACACATGAGCAGAGTGTTCTTCAGAGTGGGAAATTCCACCAGGACCTCAGTGCCCAGGCACAATGGACAGGTGAGCTAATGAAGGCATGTCAAGAAGTTCTAGTTCCTCAGGTCCAGTCAGAACGAGAGGTCTCTCACTGTGAGAAATCATGTCAGGCCTGCATTCTGCACAGATTCTCTTAATTCAAAATATTCTAAACCTAACATAGAAGACTGGGAAGAATGACTCCTTGTGGAAGGTTTCCAAACATTCCGTGTTTAATTTTAATGAGACAGGTTTTTAGTGCCTAACAACAAAGACAATATGAAAGACTAAAAATCTTGAGTCACAAAGAGGAAAACAAATAGTATTTGTGAAAATTATTAATGTTATATCGACTTGCCTGGATTAGGAAATACATAGCAGAGTAGTAAAACACACTACAGGGTGCACCTGTGGAGTGTTTCTAGAGATGACTAGATTGAAGGCCAGCAAACTGAGGAGGGGAGACTCATCCCAGTTATAGGTGGCAACATCCAATAGGCTTGTACCTGGATGAAATAAAAGGGAAAGACAAAGATGTTGGTGTGTACTGAAAAGTTCCATTCAGTGAATGTGTCTCTTACTACCATCACTTGTGCATGTCAAACTACAGCTTCTTTAGCCTTCCCGAGTAGATTCATCTCAAGAAACTTCCAGGTCTTCAGTCTCAGACTGGTGCTGCGTCCTTGATCTCTCTTGCTCCATGGCCTCCAGTGTCTTGTGCTAAAGAGCTACCTGATCCTTCAGCTCTCTGGCTTACAGATGGCCACTGTGGAATTGCCTGCCTCTGATTATGTGAGGCTGCCTAATAAATCCACATACATATATACACACATATCTATGTATCTATGTAGATAATCTATATACTATATATAATACATATATATGTGTAGCACACACATATATATAGTATCAGTTCTCCAAAGAGAAAACATCCACCGTGAACAATCATGGGATGGAAAAGCTCCAGCGCTGTGAAAGTAATGAGAGGCTGCTTGTGAGACCCTGAGGCATACATGATTTTTTCATTATACTTCTACTTACAATTCCTTCTAAATTTTCTGAAATTTAATCCTTCAGCATATTATCTTCTATTCTATCATTGTTTTTAATGTAAAAATATTAACGTGATGGCTGTAAAGGAATGGTGATTTATAAGTCATAAATATTCAAATTATTCATAGTCCAGGAAATTGTACAATATTGCTTTGAGAGGATTAAATACTTCCCATTACTAAATTCTCTACAATATAAACTCTGTAGAATTGAATATCTCTTTTTTTTTTTTTTTTTTTTTGGTGCTGGGGATCGAACTCGGGTCCTTGTGCTTTTGAATATCTCTTATTAAAGAGTAAAACAACAAGAGTTATTAAACCTCCTGTCCTCAAAAGAGTAAGTTGTTAGTAGGTAAGTTAAAAAAATGCTCACATCCCACTGGTATAGATTTATAACAATATAATTGTTTGTCGTTTGAATTCCAACAACAGGAGCTTATTGGCTCCTGGAAAGCAAAAGCTTATAAAACAGAATCATTTTTTTCTGACATGTGTAATTCAGAGAATAAAATATGGCTTTATTTTAGTTATTATCATTGTGACTAATATATTTTAAACTTTATTCAGTAATTCTCCATTTTCTAATGCACAGGGAAAAAGTCTGATGTAGATGTCTTTTTTCACTAGAAAATCATTTTTATCTTTAAAAAATATTGCTTTTAAGAATTTAAATGTAAAGATCTTGTCTCTTCACAATTGGTCTTGACTCCAGCCACTTCTTTCATGGAAGACACATAGAATATACAATAAATACTCTTTACCTCCATTTTTATTGAACATTTGGAAAAACAAAATTCCTTTAATGATTACTTTGTAGAAATAGAGGGTTGCATTTGATATTACTTACTTTATTAGTTTTCCATCACTATAAAAGTATTCCTGATATAATCTACTTTTCTGAAGACAAAAGGTTTATTTTGGCTCATAGTTTTGGAGGCCTCAGTCCATGATTGGTGGCACCCATGGCTTTTGAGCCTATGACAAGGGGGAGCATGTGGCAAAGTAAAGCTGCTCTTCTTATGATCAGACAACAGAGAGGATGAGCAAAACGCTGGGGTCCCACAGTCTTCTTTGAGGGCAACACCCTCAGTCATCTAAAGACCTCGCAGTAGGCCCTGCCTCCTAAAGTTTCCCTCCAGTGCCACTACTCTAGGCATCAAGCCTTTAATGTATAGGATTTTAGGAGACACTCAAGATCCTGTTGTATGTGTTAACATATGACAATAATACAGTGCTAGAAGACTGTTACAATGGTAAATTTTCTCGCCCCGTCTGACTTTCATTCTACTCCACTCAGATGAGCTCTTGTACTACTTTCAAATCCAGTGGAATCTTTGTAATCCTCTTCCTTTCTGGGTTTTTCCATAGCACTTGACAAGTATTAAAAAGAAGGTTCAGCATTTGAGAATAGTAACATAGATTAAAATTTTCATTCCGCTTCCTTTAAAAAGATCTTTGTGCTAGTAGAATTTAGTTCTCCAGAATTAAACTGGAATTCTCACCTCTCCATACTTTCTGCCTCCTG
>PVJO010008987.1:0-71820 GCA_004026905.1 Hystrix cristata | reverse complement strand
GATTCTGCAGATGAGGAACCTACTACAGTTAATTTAGGAAGTCATAGGAAAGGACTTTATGATAATAATCATTGTCTATTTTATGAAGGCATAGGATTATAACTTTTATCTGTGGCTTGTCTTTTAGCTTAATTAGCTATTCAACTAATAAGGAGTTATTCTGATACTAAAATCTATATAACTAATGTATTTTCTCAATTTTTTTTTTCTGTTTCCTTCCAAGTAATCTATTCCTGTACAAGATGTTGCTCCTTCTTGGAGTTGCTTCATTGTTCAACATATTATTTTATGTTTCATAGACGTATATAAATGTTGGAAATAAAACCGTAAGATGAACTTCCTCCTGGTGATAGAATTTTTACTGGTATATTTGAAATTATATACAAAAGTCCAGGTTTGGGACTAGTAATAGGGTTGTAGTTGCTTTGAATATTTTTTGAAGTAGTGAGAGATCTTGGGCATTCACGAAACAAAATGCCCAGGAACAATATCCAGACTGATAATAACCAACAATGCAAACAAAGCAATAGATAAGTAGACTAAAATACAAAGGTGTGTGCATGCTGAATTAGATTCTCCTTTGTTTGGCCTAATCTTAGTTCCATTGATGTTACCTCTCTGAAAGACAATATTAATTTTATCAGGAGGATAAAATCAGGAATACAAAGAAAAAGACCATTGGATTTATTTCCATTCTCTTTTGAACAGAAGTTTTGATGTGAATTAAAAATTCTTTAAAATATCTAACAGGAGTTGCCAATTGACAGTCAACACATTTTGAAAATAAGTTCATTTACTGTGCTCTACAGATATTCTATTAATATATAATTTTACAACATAAATAACTAGGTAGTACTATCACTTTACTTCTGGCTGAAAATAATGGGTTAAATATTCAAGAAAGAGAAAGAATAATCAATGGTACAGAGTCAGGAAAAATAGGCAAAAATTGATTTTCTAAAACCGAGTGAGAAATGGGCCCCTGGAGAGTTAATTATTCTGTTATTACAGATGACAGAATGGATTTGAGCAAGAAAAGAACTGGAAACCTGGAATTAGAGAAAGAAAAAAAAATGTTAACAATGTACAGTTTAAAATGATTTTAAGAAAAAGAGAAAAAAGTCAACAATGTACAGCTTAAAATGATTTTTACTTTTCCTTTTACAATTCTTCATTTTCAAAATTTCCATAATTTAAAGCACTTGTATAATTTTAAAACACAGAAAAGCACTTGTATAGTTTTAAAACAGTATAAAAATTCTCTGCTTCAAATATCATCGTTAAAAAGTAAGCTCAAAATTTCTAATGTGCAATTACTTGTATTTGAAATTGTTAGTTTAAATAAAATTGGAGAATCATTTGATTTGCGAAAATATTAAACTGACATTCATGGGGTCATTTTAGTGATCCTTATTTTCTGTGTGTTTAGTATTCTGGTCATTCTACATGAATTGGTTTGTGGAAGCCTCGATTTTTATATCATTCTATATGACTGGATACTTTCTGCTTGTTGAAGGGTAGTTTTAAAATATCTGCTTTAGTGTTGAGAACGTGCATCTGTCAGAAAATTGTTGAGACCTTTACATCAAATAAAAAACAATAACTGAAAAAACTACTTAAACACAAATTTGCCCTGTGTAATGCTCTCAGCATGCCTTGCTCTCTTGTATCTTAGAACCTCTTTGAACCAGGAATCAACCTTTGTCCTTCTATATTTCTGTATTTGTTTATATTCTATTTATATGATGGTAAATAAAATCATAGGTTCACTGTCTCAAGTTAAAATAGGCAAAATTTATACACTTCTTCCACTGACAGCTCCTGTATAATAGGACTCTTTTGCAGTAATAAATATCACTTTTTAAAAGATGATGGCACTTAAACGTGAGCCAGCACAATCATACTGAAGATCAACTCTTGTTTTCCAGACAATGTTATTATGTATCATATGCTTGATGCTTTGATGCTTTCAAATTAAAACTTCAGTCATTCGAACATTTTAGCTGATTGAATAACCCACAAAAATGGAATGTTTTATTTAGCTACACAAGGCAGAGATCCTTTCAGCGGTGACAGGGAAATTACAGCGAGTGCAATTTGTCTTTGTTTATTGACACTTCACTACAACTGAATGCTTTCCTGGAAAATATATGTATACACACACACGACACTTATCTAGTTGTAAGTTTCCTTAAATTCGACTCCAATATTAAAACAGTTCCAAAATGAAAACAATGTATTTGTTCAAAACACCCATTTCCTGGATATTCACCCACAATTCCACTGAAAAGACTGCTTATTCTATTGATTTCACCCTCTGAGTATTTTACATTTTTATATTTTCAGTCTGAACCATGTGCAAGTGTAGTGGGGACCCTGGAAGGAAGTGTTTACAGATGCTAATGAGAAGGCTTGCTCTTCAAGAGTGGGCAAGAAATGAATGGCTTTTACAACATAAATAAATAATTAAAAATATTAACCATATTAGCATTTTGCATTCTGCTTAAAGAAACTAGTAATTTTTCATTTGAGTTGTTCTGTTCCCATGGCCTAGACAGGTCCTTTAAAGCATAGAAAAGTAGAATATCTTCTAAATCAGAGGACAGCCAGGGGTCATGTGTCTAAAAATGTCATATATGATACTTTTGAATGGCATCAAATAAGTTAATCTAATGTAAATTATTGAAGTATAAAATTGCCCTTCTGCCAATCTGATTAGGATCATTTCCTCCTATCTTCTTTAACTGTACGCTATTCCTTACTCCAAATGTTTAACCCAGACACCTGAATCACTGCAGAAATGTTCTGCCAGGGGAATTGGCTTGCTGTGGACACAGAGAAGAAACCATTTAATTGTAACTGGAGGAACTGGGAAAAGTTTCATGGGTAACATGAATGTGAACCAAGTTTTAATGATGGGTAAAATTGTCATCAGACTATGTTGTAAGACGATCCCTCTAAAGAGATGAGGGCCTGGACTAGAAGAATTCAGGGAAGTCAGTGGGAGGTGTGCACAGCTGTACTGGGTTAAAGAAGTACTCACTCATAAAAGAGTGCAGGTGCCTGAGGGTGAGATACACTGTGGTCTGGAATTGGGGTGCATGTGGTTTTGGAGGTGTCCTTTAAGAGGGAAGATCTGAGATGTTTTCCCTAAAACATTCTTTAAAATATTTGCATTTGTTTCTTTATTTTCAGATCAGGTTGTTGTCTTTTACTTTGTCACCTACGCTTATTTATCGACTTATCACATCTAGGATTCTTTTGGGGTTTGAGATTGATGGGCCTGGAAGAAAAAAATAAAATACAAACAGATAAGCCTGGGGAATAAATGTGTGGCTTATCCTGGGTAATTTTGACCAAACCTTGAAACTATGATGTCGTTCTCTCCTGTCCCATCTATCTTGTTTCTTCTCTCTTAACTCAAAATGAGGAAAGTTGAAATTCCCAAGACATTATACATTGTAATGATGCATGGGATGTGGGGTGCTTCGGGGAAGATACGGAAGGCAATAAAATTTGGAGAATACAAATCAATCAGTGGAAAAAAAGAACAAGTTTCTCTCCCCAAAATTTAGATGTAAATTGCAAAAATGAAACTTTAAAGCCAAAACAAGCGGAGCCAAACAATGATACTCAAAATGACTTTATAAAATTGGAGCTCTAAGAACCACCCCCAGACCACAGAACTTTATTTTAAGCTGATTGAGGGAAATAATTGAGTGACAGCTATGGGTCAGGCAGTGCATAATTTATCATTACATTACCAAAGCAGAAGAGGAAACTGGAGTTTATAGAGATTGTTACTTTCTCAAAAGTGTGCTGAGGGCAGAGTTAGGATATGGAAGTTCTCCTTGACTCTATTTTAAATTGATATCTACTACTCTACTTCATTCTACATCTAAATCACATTCCCTGATATATTACCTGGAAAAAAAAAAACAAACGTTGGTGTTGGTAATTTGGGGGGATACAGAAATTTCCGAGAGCATCACTAGTACTCCTTGGCACAGTAGCAAAGCATTAGGTGCTTATTGTTACCAATTGCCTGTCTCAAGACAAAATAAATTAATTTGCTATAATGCAAACAGACGAATTCAAACAGCTGTTACACAATGCCATTTACCTCTTTCAGCAAGAAGATTCTGTTAAAAATAATAATATCATACTAACCTATCACAACAGTAGTGACCCCAGCAGATTGTTGATTCATTAGCTTAATGAGAAATTTTATTGAAATGATTCCTGTGCAGCAGGACCTACACTAGGTCTTCCTTTCCCCAGTGTTTTATCATTATTGGTTTCTTGTCACCATCTTCCTGGTTGAGTACCTGCCTTACAGAGTAGCCACTAACTGAGAGGTTAGCAATGGTGGGGATGGCAAGAGCAGGCTGAGTGGGGCTGGCACTTTTGATTTCTAGCTTTCAGGGCTGATTATTTTCTGGCTAGATCTTATTTTGGGGGAAAGAGGGTATCTGTCTCTATCATCCATCTATCTGTCTATCTATCACAACTTATTATAGTCTCTGAAATGTTTCACAGGTCAGAAAACAAAATAGAGAAATACCTGGAAATTTTTAGTGAGACAAGATAGACAATAATAATGCCTCAGATAGTATATATTAAATAAGGTTGTTGAAGTTTGTATATTGGAATTAGCCATTATATACAGAATGGTCAAGGAGGGACTTATGACTAAGATAACATGTGAGGCAAACAATAGAAAATGTTGATATGTGCACTTCTGAAGAGAGGATTTTCCAGGTTGAAATAACAGCAAATATAAAGACACTGAGGCAGATACATAGTTAATATGTTCAAGTTACCTGCAGTGTGTTTTCTACCACAATAAAGTTTTTTTTTTTTTTTTTTTAAATTAAAGCATAAAACAGAAAGAAGAAAATTGGCAGGAGTGAGATTGCATCAACAGTGATAAGAGCACTCCCTTTATTCTGAGAGAAACAGGAAACATTGAAAGATTTGAGTATAGCAGTGGATCAAATATTTGAGCTATCTTTCAAAAATATTGCTCTGAATGATTTAAGGATAGATAACAAAGAGTCCTGAAGGGAAGTTTGGAAAACTAAGAACATAGTAAAATGGATTATGACAGTAGTACAGATGTGAAATAATGGTGGCTCAGATACGGATAATGACAGTGTAGAGTTGAGAAATGCTAGAGTCTGGATTTTGGAAGTATTGCCAGCAGGATTTGCTTGGTCGAGTGGATATGAAATGTTGAGAGAGAAGTTGACGTAACTGTGTGATGAATGCATGTGTTAATTATCTAGAGTTAGCCATTCCACAATGCATATATACGTCAGAGCATCATGGCGTAAATGATAAATGACATTTTCTCTGTCCAAAATGTTTTTAACTAGCTCCAATACTTTAAGTCCCAGCAAGTAGAAAAAAGACAGAATTTCCATTTTTGAGGATGAAGCCGAAAGAAAAGGCAGAGAATTAACCACTATCTAAACTTTAAAGTTCTTTAAGCTATTAGGTAATCAAAATGAAACAAAGCCATTAAGAGTTCCCAGATACCAAAAATAATCTTTTTTTATCTATTTATTTTTTGGTTTAGTTATATGGACTTTCCATTCATGATAGTTCATTCTGCTGTTCACTTTGATTTTTATGCTTTTCTGAATATGTTTAATACTTGAAGCCATTATTTAAAAAGGCAGAGAGAGAGAATAAAAAAAGTTTATGGTTCCAGAAGAGACTAGAGTTTAAACTTTTCCATATAGCAAACCTGGTGTCCTTTGTCACACCACCCTTTATGTCAGGTCTGTTTTCATCTTTAGAACAGAGCCTACATTAAAGAACATTAAAGACTTTGTTTTGTTTGTGGATGGGTTACTATTTAAGGATTTAATAGAAGAAAATGCATGGTGAGTTTTTCATTCAGAAAAGCATCCATTAACCTTGGCAATTAGAATTTTTAATATGGTAATTTTAGCAATTTGAAGGCAGAATAAAATCTAAATTGCAGTAGGTTAAATAGTAAATCGTGGGTGAATTTTAAATCACCAAATACAGCATGAGGTTTATACGAAAAATAATCCACATAATTGTCCAACCCTACATATGTATATATTTATAAATATGCATAGATAGTTAAAGACCATGTTTAAATATCTACACGTTTGAATACATTCTACAGAAGTGCTGTGATGTAATATATAACCAAAACTGGAATTAAAGTCAGATTGTCCACTCTTTGTTCACATTTATCACTTACATCAAATGGTAAATTTAGTCAATTGCTATATTCAATTTTAGTTTCTACAAAAAAAAAAGATATTTAATTTGATGGTAGCTTTAAATTCCTACAATTCCTGTTAATATAGCCATGTATTGATTTACATTAGATTCATTATCAACTTTTATTGCACACCTGTGTGAATTACATGTTCACACTTTGCTTTCCCAGTTACTTTTTGTCACCATGGCACATAGTTGATCCTTTCAATATTAACAGAAGATGTGGAGCTTAATCATTATATTTTCTAAACATATTTTAAATTCTTTTTTTTTTTTTTCAATTTTAGCCTTGGATCCACCGTTCAGTTCTCTTGTGATGAAGATTATGTTCTCCAGGGGGCAAAGAGCATAACGTGCCAAAGGATAGCTGAAGTCTTTGCGGCTTGGAGTGACCACAGACCCGTATGTAAAGGTACAGAAACATTTTAAAATAAAAATGTTCTCTGAACATATTGTAATAGTTTTAAGTTTGTTTATCAAGTGTAAATTTAATTGAGTAATTAAATCCACAAGTTGGTATCTTCATGAATCACTTAACACACAAATTGACAATATTTATTGAAAATCTGTAAACTACAGTATTGGGGTGCCCAAGGAATTTCCAATCTAATAACCGTACAATAATGGACAGAAGCATAAACTCTGAAGCAGAAGACATTGGAAATGTTTCTAGCCTTTGAAAACAAAAATCACAATTACTTTCCCCGTATGAGTAACAATACAGATTTCAAACCATATTTCCACCTCTGCTTGTACAATTTGTCATTTTAATCACTTATGTGGTCAAGGGTGATGATGTTGGTAGCAGTTGGCAGTTAGGCTCAGATGGGGTAGATAGTTAAATTAAACTAAGAGAAACCAGTGAGTGCTAAGTCTTTACATACTACAAGTACTTGCAGATCAAGTAAAATACATAATGCAAAAAACTAAGGAAAAGTTTAAACAGAGATAAAAATGTTATCAAAGAGAAATGAATTTTAATTCCTTGTTGGCGTGGGCAGATAGAGGAAGGAGCTAAAATAACAAGCTTTAGGTATCTTTCAATTTGTAAACTAGAGTTCAAATATTGAAATATATACATTTCATCTGGCATTGAGTTCAACGAAACAATTATCAGTTTAAAAAAATTATACCTGATTGTAAGGCATGGTAATTCCTCATAGTATCAATATGTCAGATATTAAAAAAAAACTAATATGCCAAGATCATTCGACTTCAGCATCAAAGTTTGCAAGAACCTTGCCTTGAGAACAGCTCCATTCCCAACAGCGAAGATTTATAATTCCTGCCAGTAAAATTAAAAGACACTTCTCAAGTTTAAGTATCAGTCACTCGCTACTGACAGAGCATCGAAATAGTTATGACTTCATTGAGACAGGCAAGGTATGAACAAAACTAAACAGTGTTGTACTTCTTGGCTTTGGTGTTGTTACACTCTTCTCCTACCTTCTGACTGCCTCTTTGCCATCTGCTCCATTTGTTCACTTTTCTCGTTTTCAAATGTGACTTGCTAACCATGAAAACCTACTCTCCCTGCCCCTCTCCTTTGTCCTTGCTTCCACTCCCACCACATTTCTTCAAATAAAATATTTTGTTATGTATTAAATGTGGCACTTTCTTTTTAAATTTTATGAAACTGTATTTTAAAATGAACTAACTGGGGCTGGGGATTTAGCTCAGTGATTAGAGTGCTTGCCTAGGAAGCACAAGGCCCTGAGTTCGATCCCCGGCAACACACACACAAAAAAAATAAAATAAAATGAACTAACTGGCATTCCCAGTTGCTGATTTTGTGGTGGTGGGAGAGGTGGAGGTTACTTTTAATAATGACATTTTGGCATTTTTGGTGTCTCAGTTCTCAGATACCTTTACCTCTCCTTCTCCCTTGGAACATTCCACTGATTCACCACACTTTGGAGAATCTTTGAAGATAGGATGAGATGATGTCAGGGAACTAGAGAAGGGCCAGATTTGAGAGCTACTAAAAAGGGGAAAAGCACAGTATTTTCACGACTGCCTGGATACAGGAGAAAGTGACAGAGAGTTAAACACGATGCTCAAGCGTGTATGAGTAGAAAAGCCTTGTGCTGTTAATAAACAAGAAAGAACCAAAAATGGAATTCTGTGGGAAAGAATCCACAGTTACTACAACACTGTCATCTTTGGCATCATTTTTAAACACTTCCTATGTGCCAGGCATTACGCTAACCATTGCATATACTTTGTCTCACTTACTCCTCAAAATAAACCAATAGAGGCATTATTATTTCCATTTTAGAAAAGAAGAACATAAGGCACAGAGAGATCCAGTCACTTTTCCAAACTCAAATAGCTGGAAAATGGCAAAGTCTTTATAAAAGACTTTTCAGAAGAAGCCAGATTTCAGAACATTAGAAAGGGATGAGAAAACGGTAAAATGGATGCAACAGATATACTCCACTCACTTGGCAAAGGAAACACAGAGGGAGAAAGAAGAGAGCATTCTCAGGTTCAAGTAAAAGTTTCTTGTCATATGTAGATGTTTATTCACCACCATTCCTTTTTTAAAGGCTTACATGATGACATATAAGACAATGATATTATAATAATAAGCAAAACCGAGATTATGAGGTGAGATAAAAGTTTTATGATTCTAAACAAAACGTGACATACAATTGTGTAAACAATGATTAAAATGGTTTAAATGTTAAATTTAGATATTACAGCTGCCAAACATATAAAGAAACTCAACTGGTTTACACAAAAAGTGTTGTCTATAGGATACAAGCATACTAGCAACCCAGGAAAATTTTTTCTTTGACGCATAGAGTAGCTTGAATATTCTTTATGAAGTAGACACTGAGTAATGTGTTTTGTAAGGGTCACTTTGATCAATATCCTGACAGTGAATGGAATAATAAACTACATTAGACTGGTTGCTCATGGTGTTTGCTACTCAAGATAAAATTACAGTGATAAAGGACAATATAGTAAATATCCTGACTTCATAATGATATGTTCCAAGTATCTTACTTGAATGTTACATAAATTAAATGTGTGTATTTTTGGTAGAAAACTATTGAAATAGATGATATATTTAAGAAAAAGAGATTAATGTTAATGTGGGAAAAAAATTTTATGCAAAATGTTAGAGCCAGATCATGGAATTTAAGAGCTCTGTACAGTAAATTTGAGACTATAAAACATTTTTGCATTCAAGACTCTAATTCTGGTAACAAAAATGAATTATACATATGATTGTAAATTACTCAAAGGCAGAAGTGGTGTGTTCATTAGTTTATTAATTTTCATAGACTATATGTCACAAACAGGAGCTCTGTGAATACTTTCAATCTCAAGAAATGTTTGTTGGATATTAATGTGTGATTGCTGTTCTCAGATTAATAATATGGATGGTGGTATCATACGTGTGTGTATGTATTCATTCACCTGTCATTATTGAGAAGCATAAAAAGTGCATGTTCAAGACTCATATGTTGATATGATCTCATCTAATTTATATCATCTCAGCAGATGTTAATCACATATGCATGGCCTTATTTGCTCACTGCTTCCAAGGCACACATGTGTATGGTTTATAAAATACATTTTGCTGTTAGAAATTACTAGCTGTGGTGCTGGAAACAGTTATGAAGGGGCATGCTGAAATAGTAATTGAGTTTTAAAATGACTATCCACCTTGAGTCTGAACAAAGAGTAGTTCTCATGTCTCATGGGTGCTTGGGCAGAATAATTTTTTTTTTTCCGGAGAGCAGCTAAATAACAGTATCAGTGCAGTGCACCTTTGAGAGATTATTAATAGAGCTGCTGTCTATGTGTTGCATGGTTGAGAAATCAAGAAATGGTGATTTTTAAAGGGACCGAAAGTTCACCACCCAGGAAATTATGAAATAAAAGAGAAATTCCGAAATTAATATTAATGAGTTTTACACATTCAGACAATAATTCTGCTCTCTAAATGGGATATGTGTGTGAAGTATTTACCAGTTTATGTAATGGGAGGAATTATTTCTTTGCTGGAACTGCAGTAGATACTCAAAAGCTGGAGCTTATGCAAATAAGCAAACAGCTATACACCTTGAATATTACTTTAGACCTTTTTCCATTTAAGGAAATAGTATTTTGGGTGGGAAACTGGTAATTTTGCTCATTTGGAAAAACTTAAAATAGTTAATAATTGTAGGCTGAACAAATTATTATAGACTAAACTAACAATGTTCTTTGGATGCTCCCAAATAACTACGATTTATGTCTTTTAAGACTCAAGGCTAAGAGCCACTGTTGGGAATAATGTAATGGGAGATTAAAGGATGATTAGAAAAGACGGGAAAAGAGAAAATACTGGAAGTGGAGACAAAAGTCATGTTGTCACCTTTTGATTCCTTTATTCAACTGATTATTAAGTTTGTGTTTATTTATTCATGTATCGAGCACCTTATTTTTAATCATTAAACAAACACATGGACATGAGTTCTTGCGGTAGATTAAATACTATATGTAATACTCAGCATGCATGTTTTTATTAGTTTGCATTGCTTCACAAAGCATGCACACCAAACTAGGTAATATACACCAGACACTTTTATTTACAAGAGAGAAGTAATCCTTTGCAAAATTCAGGCGAAGAAGGCTATTTTCTATTTGAAGATAGACATCCATTAAGATGGAGGGAGTAACATGTGGGAAGAACTTTGAAATTATTTTGTATATGAAAGTCATTTGAAATACTGTACAGAAAAAATATGAGCAAAATCACAGTGTGAACGTCTCATGTATAGTGTGATGGCAGCGGGAGAATGGTTATTCCAGTTTGGTTGGCTAGGTGACTGAGGGTGGCATAATATTAGAAAAGCTATGTTATGTATTTCCTCCTTTGAAATGTCCCTGGAAGCACCCTAAACTTCCATATGCCTTGTCACTATTCTATGGTTCTATCACCACAATTATTTCTGGTCTTTTTATTAGGATTACAGTTTAAACTACATATAGCAGATAAAGTGCATCAAAATCTTACTTCTGTTCCCTCTTAGGAATATTCAAGGACATCATGTTGTTTTACAATTTTGTACTGTAAGGTAGAAAAAATGAAATAATCAAGAATACGAATTTAAGTGTCCGACTATGCCAGTTCCAATTCATGATCTTCTATTTCAGTACTATACCTTCTTTATAATGATCATATTTTACCTAAAAAACAATGTTATATCAGTACCTATTTCATCAGGAATTCAAAATTTTGATGGAATGGGATCATTCATTTGAACAGTAGTACACAAGGCCGAGTTGTAGTAGACATCGACAGGTGGAGGTGGTGTGGGGGACTTGGTGCTTCTGAGCTGCCACCAGTGAGCATTCATTCTCTTCATTTTCAAAATCCTTCATAGTTTGTCTCCATCTAAATTTATTGCTTCGACTCTTGCCAGAAGTTCATCCCTGATATTTCAATACTGAACAGAACCAGCTCTCTGGTTTTCATGTCTCTCTGACCTGTGCCTGGAGAAGCAGACCTAATAACCATGTTCTCCCCATCTCCAAAGGTCTTGTTTAGTTTTCATCTCCTCCGAAAATTATTTCCTGTTTTAATTATCAATTATTCCCTCCTTCTTTAAAATTACATTTACCTTCTTTACTATACACTAAAGCATTCTTTTTGGCAATGTTCCCCACTCATTTCCTGAGCAGGAAACTTGCTTCTTCAACGGACATTGCCAAAAAAGAGCAAAGTAACCAACATCTCTGAAGAGCTTCCATTTTGAGTGATCTCTTTCAACTATTGTCAGGACAATGGTAATTGTCAGTGTTGTCTGTGCCCCTACTGTCTTCAGTTAAATAAAAAGACCCAAATGAGATTCAATTAATTTCTGCACGTACAAAGTAAAAAAAAAAAAAAAAATATTGTACACGTTATATGCTAGAGAATTTTTTTGCTATACCAAAGAGCTATGACCCTGATTAACTAGTATTTATTCAGAGATTTTAGGGTATGTTTTCAAAATTCTTTCACATTTGTTACAAGTTCCTTCCCATTTTATTCTCATTTATTTAGCCCAGTGACCATTGCACTCAAATTTTTGTGCATATCATAAATAAACATTTAAAATAAATATTTTTTGTAAAATTTAATTAATTACAGCAAACAGCTTAAGAGGATAGAAATGTGATCATTACAAGAAAGGAAATCTGCCCTGGTAGAATGCTTCCCGTGACACAAAGGAAATTAGAAAATTTTGCCCAAGAGCAAGCCATAACCTACTGAAATTTATCAACCAGAAACATGCAGAGCAGGAGTTTTTCTGTAGTTGTTGTTAAGCTTTCTGAGTTTCATGGAATAATGTTACAGGTGAACTGATGCATAATAAAGATGACATTAGCAATTAATAGTGTGACATATGGTAAAGAATATAGGCAGATGGTGTAGATATGGAAGTTTA
Source organism: Hystrix cristata (assembly GCA_004026905.1). NCBI lineage: Eukaryota > Metazoa > Chordata > Mammalia > Rodentia > Hystricidae > Hystrix > Hystrix cristata. The sequence continues at coordinate 59,125 of PVJO010008987.1, read as the reverse complement.
TCACACATTCCTATTTCTTGGTGGTCATTTTTTTCTACAAGAAATAGTTTGAGATTTTATTATATGATATGATTAGAAACTAAATCTTACTCTACCAGCAAACAGATTTTCCTAAGATATTCTCATGTTACTTGCTGGAAATTAATGGTGATCTATCTATAGACACCTTATTAGTAGAAAATATGTCATTTAAAATTCAAAACTATTTGAACAATTAGACATTTTGCATTTCAATGATTCCTTTCCAGTAATTGTTCAGAAATATATTCCACAATTTTTTCTTAGCTTACAAATTACTAGAAAATATGCAAAGAATGAACAAATAAGTGTTTCTGTTTTGGTAGATGGGTTAGGTCTCAGCAGGTCCAAAAGAGAATTAACGTATGTCCAGCTCAACCATCTCCTGAGAATATGACCTTGATCATTTGCTTTACTTTGAGGCTACAATTTGATTATTTATAAATTCAGAAAGGTATATACAGGAGTAATTGACCATGGACTTCTAGATGTAAATTCTAAGTATTCTGAAGTGTAATTATTGCATTTCTGAACTATTAGAACACATTAAGTTCATTTTTAGTTCCACATTCCCTTTTACCTGTGCCTGCCCAACATTTGTCTCAGCTCTTGATATACAGAGACAAAACGACAGTTTTAAAGATGTTTGACAAGCTATTGCTAACACAGTATTACAGGTTTCTACGCCACTGTGTTTTGGATATCAGTTTTTAAAAAGACAAGTGTTGTATGTATTTACTTCCACAATTGTGGTTATTGATCATCAAATTGCTCCAAAGTAAATTAGATTCTGTGGATCTTTTATTCTTCACTTAGAATAAAAGCTATAATTTTATATAAAGGTGAAGATTGTTTTCTTGCATTTCCTTATGATTAATATACCCCCATAAAATTTATCTATACCTCTATTAAAATTTATTTATACCTCTATTAAAATTTTAAACAGGTATCTTTAGTAAAATAAATTTTATTAAAATGTGATTTTTGAATTTTCTACACGTTCAGAATTAAAATTCTGTTGATCGTTAAATGAAAAATAAATATTTTAATTTTGAAAATCATTAAATAACAATTCTAGATTCGGGGAGAGCAAAATAAAAAGAAAAACACATTTTAAATTTTAGTATACATGATTTTGAAGCCTCAGAATTTGGAATTTATTGGAGATAAAATTAACTATGTATAGGGGCTGGGGATTTAGCTCAAATAATAGAGCACTTGCCTAGTGAGTGCAAGGCCCCAAGTTCAGTCCCCAGCACCAAAAAACAAACAAACAAACAAACCAAAAAAAAGCCAAAAAACTATGTACGCCACTGAGCACATAACTAAGAAAAATTTAAAAAAATCATAAACAATGAGTGATTTAACTAGACTAAGCAACAGATGACTAAAAAAATCTGAAGTGGATACCTTAATACAGAGGAAGAAATGGAAAATTAATGAAGTCAGCTCAGGGAATTCAAACTTTGCAGAGAAACTACCTACATGAAAGGAATTTTCAAAGAATTCTTGAAATGGAATGACATTTTTGTGTTTCTAGTAAATCTTTAGATTTCTCAAAATTCCTTCATAATATAGAAAACTCCATTTCATGTGTTTCCTGGGAGGATGTGCTATTAGCAGAAAACACCTCAAAGACATCTGATGCCTCAATACTTTTTCTACCAGCAGTGTCCCATTTGTGTAAAACAATGAAAGAACTGGGGATGCTGGAATGAGGATTCCCTCACTGAGCTTCTCCTTAGTACAAACCAAACAGCAGCGGAGCTAGTTCTGGGCAGGAGAGGTGACAGATAACAGTGACCATGTGTGGCAGCTAGATTGCCTGGTGGTTTTATGTGCACTGAAATTAGAGAATATTACCGTTCAAAGTAAAAGACAAAACAAGCAATGGAAAAAGATTTCAGGCATTTCACTAATATGTCTGCCTAAATTTTTATGAAAATTTAAATAAAATTTTAGGCAGACATATTAGTGAGAAAGGAAGAGATTTTTAGTCACCTGCATTTTCTTCATATGAACATACAGAATGATTCAAATCTTGATTTTTTTTTCCTTGCATAATGGTATACATTAAAGTTCCTCTGCTTACCTAGTGTTATCCTAATTTTTGTGGATCTAGATATATCATATCAGCGTTTCCAACCACTAGTAATGCTGGGCCCATGGAGACAAACTCAAAAATACTTGAATGAATGAAGTTTTGGTTTACCATAGTGCTAAGTAAAATGTGAGAAACACAGAGTAGAATTGAACAAATCAAGCCTCTGAGGGGCTTACAACCTCACTGCAAACATAGTATACTGAAATAAAATGGCCAGGAAACATCTCCAAACCAATAGAGATACGGCTGCATGGACCAAATTTAAGTCAAAAAGAAAATTCAAAACAAAGACAGATGTATTAGTTGCTTTTCTCATTGCTGAGACAAAATACCCAACACCCAAAGTGAAGGGAAGAAAGATTTATTTGACTCACAGTTTGAAAAGGTTTCAGTTCGTAATCAGCTGGATCCAAGGCAGGCTGACATGGCAGACAGGCAGAAAACACCAAGGTAAGCAGGGTGCCTTAACAGCTTCTTCTTGCCCCTTAATTTTATCCAGACTATTGGCCCTTAGGGTGGGTAGCACTTCTACCCTTAATCCTAGCATCACATCCTTGATCCCAGCAGAGCTATGCCAAACCACATAATCACACCGTAGATTCATCCCCACCTATGACTGCATGAGGCTTTGGGGGCACACGTAGAAACAAACCATAACAACAGACTATAGAAATTATAAATTTAAATTTTGAAAAATGATTTTTTTTTTTTTGAGATAGGCTCTCACTGTGTAGTTCAGGCTGGCGTTTAACTCACTATGTAGCCCAGGCTGGGCTCAAATTATGGTGATCCTCCTGCCTCAGCCTCCTGAGCACTAGGATTTAGAGGTGTGTGCCACCATGCCTGGCTGAAGAATGATTTTAATTGACCACGAAGATATTGCTTAACTACTTTATCTTGAATTTGAGTATTGTTATAAATTCTTTTATGTTGAAAATTATGTATTTAACAGAACCAAAGTTTCCATGGTAATTATTTACTGGAAAGTAAAGAGAAAGGATGAATTTTTTCCTCGTGGAAGACAACAGTGTATTTCAATGGAGAAAATCAGCAAATTATACTTTCCTATGTATCACAGTAAAACAGCAGTTATTGCAGATAATGGTAGTTCTTTCACTTCAAAGAGTATGAAACAACAAGTCTGCCTGGAAGAGTTCAGATAATTTTATAGAAAATTTCAAGAAAATGAGAAGTAGGGATTCTGGAAGGTGAGGTAGGCATAGTGATTAAGATATGGAAAGACATTCAAGACAGAAAATTATATATTCATATAAAGCTCAAGGTAGTAGAAGAGATCTGTGTTAGAGAGAAAGAGATAAACAAACACAGAGGGCACAGAGGAGAGAATAGTGAGTGAATTGTAGGAGAACCTAAACTCACTCACGGTACAAAAATGTACAGATGATCAATCGATTGATCTATCTATTCATCCATGAAATGATTGTGAAGATTTTTATATGCTAGAGTAAATAGTGGGTTTTCCCTTGGGTACATAAAGGGAAAATGCGTTTTCCTTTTTGAAAAGCAGAGTCATATAAAATTTAATGCACTGAGCCGTCATTTACTGAATGATAATTTTCTGTCAGACACTATGCTAGAAACTGGGATAAAAAGGTAAGAGAGAAAACAGTTTCTACACACAATGAGGCTACTCTCCATAGTGAGGGACAGATGATCCCAACCTTAGTATTCAGTTATAACTCTTTCCTTTCTTTGTCTCCCTTTCTTTCTTTCTCCTTTACTCTCTCTTTTGTCCTTTTATGTGTTGGAGATTGAACCCAGGGCCTTTGTGCTGCCATTGAGGTACACACTCAGCCCAGTACTATTTGAAACTCTATGATAGAGCTATATAAAAAGTGGAGCATCCCAGAGTTTGAAAGATAGTGTGAGTGAGGTTTCCCATAGAAGGAAGTGCCTGAGTTGAACATTACAGTTGTATCGGACGAGGCCAATGAAGAGAACAATGCTAGATATCAAGAGCACAACATAGTGAGAATCATATGTGCAAGGACATAAAATACCATGGCTCAATATGTTTTTACAAATAGAACATGAACCTTTTCAATCTATGTGTTAACTATTTGTATACATATCAGCCCCTTTGCCTAATTTTTATTCAGTTATTAGTTTTCTTGCTGTTGAACTGTTGATGCCTTATGTATTTTTATATTATGCTCTTATCAAATAAATGGTTTGAAGATATTTTCTATCTTTCCATATACTATCTCTTTATTCCTTTAATTACTTCCTTTGGTGTGCAGACATTTTTACTTTGATGCAGTCCCATCTGTCCATATTTGCTTTTGCAGCTTGTTCTTTTGGTGGTATGTGCAAGAAATCATTGCCCAGCTTAATGTCAAGATGATTTTTCCTTATGTAGTTTTACAGTTTCAGGTCTTACATTTAAGTCTTTAATCTATTTTTAGCTGATTTTATATGTGACATGAATACCAGCACAATTTCATTCTTCTGCATATGCATGTACTGTTTTCCCAGTTCCATTTACTAAAGAGCTACCACCTCACGCATTTCAGAAAGGATATTATCACAAAAGATGGCAGAAGTGTTTTCGAGAATATGGAGAAAGAGAACACTTGTACACTCTTTGAGAGAATGTAAATTAATACAACTATTATTAAAAACACTTCTATCAACAATAGAACTACTATATGGTCCAGTAACCTGACTATTGAGTTTAAGTCCAAAAAAAATGAAATCAGCACATAGAAAAGATACCTGTACTTCTGTGTTCATTACCACATTATCCATTATAACTAAGATACAGAATCAGAATAAGTGTCCATCAACACTTGAATAAAGAAAATGTGGTGTATATCCACCATATAATACTACTCACCCTTAAAAAGAAGAAAATCTTGCCATTTGTTACAACATGGATAGACTTGGAAGGCAGTCTGCTAAGTAAAATATGCTGGGGGGAGAGTGAAATTTGAATTATTAGAAGCACAAAGTAAAATGGTGATTTCTCAGGGTTGCTTGGTAAGGTTGGGTGGTGAGAGAGGTAAAAGTGTAAAAACTTTCAATTGAATCTTTGTATGAATAAGTTCCAAAGATTTACTGTACTGAATGGTTATAGTTAATAATAACACATTTTAAATTTAACATTGCTGAGAGAGTATATTTTGAATTTCACCAAAACAAACAAAAAAGTGCATGAAGCAATGGATGTTTTAGTGAGTTTGATTTAATCTCTCCACAATAAAGACATATGTCAATATATATATATATATATACATATATATATGTCAAGTATACTTTAATAATACTGGGGAATTTTTTACAGTAAATAAGTGAAAAATATGTAATTTGACCAGAGTGGAACATTATCAGAGAGAAGCAGCACTAAAAATAGAGTATCTAGTTTTGCGGCTATTACAGTAATTTAAGTAGGAGCCAGTATAGTTTAAAATTAAGCCAGTGATAAGAGAAACACAGAGAACAGGTTGGAGAAGTGAACTGCGGAGACACCAACAAGTAAGGGATAAGGAGGGAAGTTGAGCCTATGAAGGAAACTGAAAAAGGAGCAGCTAGAAGTGGAGATACTACAGACAGTAGGAAAGAATGGTGAGTGACATTTGGTCAACATTGTTAAATGCTGCAAATGGTCAAGAAAATAAGAATGCAACAGCTAAGAGGTCTCTAGTGACCTTGGTAAAGTAATTTTCTTTGGAATTACTGATGAGGAAGCCATATGGCTACAGTGGAGCAATAATGGGTTGAGAAAATTGAGGCTTCCAGTGGAAAACAGAAGCTGGGTTATGGAGCAAGGCAAGAAAAAGATAAGTTAGTAGCTAGATGGGGCATGTGATTGAGGAAAGACTGCTGTTAAGATGTGAGAAACTTAATAAAGAGGACAAAGATATAGTGCTGGTGAGAACTGAAGATACAAGGGAGAGCTGGGCCAGGTAGAAAATTATAGTCCAGGGAAGTAAAGTATTTGGAATTTACAGTGGAGATGTTGCCGCTGTCCTTGTGAACACTGACACATCCTCTCCTTTGATGCGGGAGGCCATGGGGAAGGAACTGGGGAATTTAGGTTGGAAGCAAAGGAAGGCTTCCTTTTTAAGCAGTAGAAACACTAGTCCATTTTCTTTTTTCTGTTAAGTACGGGAGGTTGTCGGAGGGGACGAAGTTCTGTAATGGTGGTGGGTGGAACTAAAGGCAAAGTTGGTATGAACAGGGACCTGGAAGAGGTCAGAAGCAGTCAGCCTCTGAGAAACAACCAAATCCTGAGGGTCTCATTTAGCTCAGTAGTCCTCATCTCTGGCTGCACACTAGAATCACCTAGAGAGCTTTTAAAGTAAAAACCCATGCCTGAGGCCTACCCTAGACCAATTAAATACAATCTCTGGAGGATAATTCATTTACGACGTCCCTCTCTGTGATAAATTGTTTGATTTAACTGCATCAAGGGTGCAGAAAACAACTTGAAATGATCCTGTTTCTTAGGGAGCCTCTCATTGATTCCCAAGTAATAATGTACTCACTGGCAGGATTTTGGAACATTTACTTACACATATCACATTCCTGATATCCAGACTGGCAAACGGACTTTTGGTGGATTGAGGTCACCAAGCCAAAGCAGCAGCTCATCCCTTCCTTGTTACATGTGTTACATGTCAAGGAGGCACTCGTTTTCATACTGCTCATGTATTGCCAGCTGGAATGGCACTGATTTCCTTTTGAGATAAGTGTTTCTTGGGAGGAAGTAAAGCAGGGTCAGAACTAAATGACCTGGACACCATTTTCACACCTGCTGTCCCTTTCAGCCACCTTTCACTTACTTATTCCAAGGAAACAAGGCAATATATGTATGCAGATAGGAACAATTTTGAGATGAAAGTTAAAGAATGAAATATGCCTTTATAAAACATGAATTGTTGTAAAACTGTTGTAAAATTTACCCAAAGTACCAACTTTTCTACATATTCACTAATTTTGAATCTTCTTTGCTCTTTATGTATTGTCATTAATAATCCAACTTATGGAGCATTTGCTTTACTGGCTTTTAACTTCAATTATTTGATTTTTTAAACTAATACTTATTTACATATTTACATTTCTGTTAAACTGTTAAGACCAGCATTCATTTTTTTTTTTTTTTTAATTCTGTGTGCTATTTCATTAGAAAATTACTTTCTCAGCTTTGGGGAGAGAAAAAAAAAATCATTGGACAATATCACAGGTTCATCAGTTTTAAAAATGATGTCCTGAATCTGTTTTTAAGGTTAACACGAGTTTATGTTTATTTGCTTGACTTCCAGTAAGCTTCTTATTCAGTATTGAGAAAGATAAATATTTATGTTTTGTAAGCTCCAGAATTATGTATTTATTTGAAAATAAACACATGCAGTATTCTGACACTGTTACTATAAATGACCACAGTACACTTCACTTGTCCATACTATTTCCAATAAAGTATGACGGAAAAAAATCTTTAGATATAAAAATCTGAAAGCAAAAATGATGAGAAAAGTTTTATTGCTTTTCAAATTCTACTTCCAGGGTCAAATATGGCTTTCTATAAGACTGAAAAAAGTCTTTTGAAAGCTTTTATTTGTTGTTGTTAAATTTATTTTGTTTTCTATATAAAATTTCCTTCTACATTATGCAAATATGACATACGGTATTTTTTTCTAAGCATTTTGAGAACTTTTTTTAAGAAAATTAATACATCATAAAATCATCTTGTTAGGAAAATTTTATGATGTCTTCATTTGAAGAACTCCAATTTTCTTCATTTTGGTGACAGTAAAAATATGTGTTAATTATACATAGCACCATTGATTCTGAATTGTGAATACCAATGGGCACATTTGGTCTTTTTTTAAAATTTATTCTTTCACAGCAGGTTTATTTACAATTCTCCACGATTTCCCTTTCCCCTTTCTTTCCGTTTTCCCTTCCTGCTTTCCCCCTTCCCTCTCTCTGGTACTCCTCTCCTTTGTATATTATCTTCCTTTTATATAATATCTGTTACACTACTTTGTCCTTATTTATAATTACAGTTTCTCATATCAGAGAAACAATTCGATGTGTGCTCATGAGTGTCTGATTTATTTCGCTTAGTAGTATATTCTCAAGGAACATCCATTTACATACAAATGACTCTAGTTTATCCTTCTTTATGGCAGTGTAGTACTCCATTGTGTAGAAAAGCCACATTTTCTTTAAATAGGGATGCAGGGAACAGAAGGGAGGGGAGGGTAGAGGGGGGAGAACCAAGAGACACCATGTACAGATACAAAACGAACATGTTAAGTGTGATCAATATATGGACAATGTACCAATACATGTTCTTCGTTAAAAAAAAAAAAAAAAAAATACATGCTGTTGGCAGTACTGGGAATTGAACCCAGAACCTTAAAAAAAAAAGCTTATTCTTTCATTATTTCTTCTCACAGGAAGTAATGACAACACTAACAATGGTGAACTTATATTTTTTCCCTCAATAAAGCAAATTGTCTGATAAAGTTGACATCTGGGAGAAATGAGATTAGCTTATTTTAGAATTATAAAAAGTAAGAGAATAATGGGCATTGTTAGAAAATGTATTTAGAATTTCAAAAGCAATTTCAAATAAATTATAAGAAAGTTATTGAATTGTACCTATAAACTTGTAAACATATTGCAGATCAGTTGTATATTCAAGTGCTAAAATTACAGTGATAGAGAGTCATGCAGGAGAAGACATCTGTCTTAGTTATTTTTTAATTAATGGGGAAAAAATACCTGATAGCCACAAGTTAAAGGAAGAAAGGTTTATTTTGGCTTCAGTTTTTAGAGGTTCCAGTCCATAGTCAGCTGGCTTCAGCACAGGGCTGCATGGTCAAGAGGCATCACAGAAGATAAACAGTTTGAACAGTTCGTGGTGTGGCAGGAAGGAAGCAGTGAGCTTTCCTTTCCCGTTTTATTCCATTCAGGCTACAAGCCTATTGGTTGGTGCCACCACATCTAGGGTGGGCCTTCCCATTATCCACACCCACAACTAATCTAAACCATTCAGTGGACTAATCCAGTTATCACACCCATAAACCAGTATCACACACCCGTGATCCAACCACCTCCCAAAAGCCAGAATGCATGAGGCTTTGGGAGACACCTAGGTTAAAACTATAACAACATCTAAAACAATTGAAAATCCTAGCATCCTGGGAGCCTGAGGCAACAGTGTGGTAAGTGATGCCAGCCTGAGCAATTTAGTAAATTAGTGAGACTCTGTCTCAAAATGTAAAGAAACAAAAAATGAAAAAGGACTGAGGATACAGCTCAGTGAAGGTCCGAGATTCAATCCCCAGTACCACCTCCCCCCAAAAGGAAAGAAAGAAAGAAAATTAAAGAAACCAAAGTGGCAATACAGACTTAAGTGAGGAACTCTGATTATAAAAATATATAATCAAAATGGAATATAAACAGGTGATACATACTTACAAGAACACTGTCAGGCTATTTAAAAGCCTAGAAGAGCTGGAAATATGAGATTTGATAAAAAAAAATTTAAAAACTTTTATTTATATGAATTAAGGAAAACAAATACTTTTAAGTGCCACTTCAATTTGTCTCTTTCTCCACATATACATGTATGTAATTGTCAGTACATATATATAATTATTATTAATAAAGAGGTATAAAAGCTATTCAGTAGTATGCAGATTAGTAAATGATTTGCTGTGTTACTTTAACTACAGAATTTGCCAGAATGTCTATATTATCTTTTAGTTTATCATTAAAAGCAGAAATGTAGCATGTAATGTAGTTCCCACAAAATCCACTCTGGCTGAATTTTTCTTTTTTTTTTTTTTTTTTTTTTTTTTTTTTTTTTTTTTTTTTTTTTTTGGTACTGAGGATTGTACTAAAGGCCTTTGCTAAGTTGCTAAATTGCCCACACTGGGTTTAAATTTACAATCTTCCTTCTTCAGCCTCCTAAAGAGCTGGAATAATAGGCATGTACCACCATACCCAGCTCTATTTGAAAATTTTGAAATCTGCTAATTCAGGCTGTGTTATTTTAACAATCATCTAACTAATCTTAATTTTAGCTTCCATCTTCCAACATTTACTTTGCATATCAGTATTAAGTAGTCTTTACTAAAAAACTGCGTTGAATATACCACATCATTCGGCAGGTTAATTGATTGCTCTACCATTCAAGCTAAAAATTTTGCCTTCTTGGAGATTACAAAACCTGTCCCTGAATTTCTTTTCAGATTTACTTCTCAGTCCCAATTACAAATGCTGTTCTAAACGGGTAGGTCTGATCATACCCATTATGTCTCCTTATGAAGTCCAGATTTAAGGATCAGAAGACCTGGGTTGAATCTCCTCCATTGAATATTTATGGTCATAATATATATCATTTTTTTGTAGTTCTTTTTCAGGAACTGTGCTAACTACTTTATATATTTTTTTCTGTTATTAATGCTTTAGTTTTACAGATGAGAAATATCTAGTAAATTGCTCAATAGAATACAACTCTTAAGCACTGAAACTAGAATTTAAGCCTGAATATATGTGATTTCCAAGGCATACTATTTTTCACACCAAATTAAAGAATTGAATTTAATATTGAAAAGTGCAGTGTATACAAACTAGGGACATGATAAATTTCAGTTCAGCTTTGCAAAGGTTCACATAAAAATTTGCTCTTGTGAAATCATTGACAAATAAGGCTCCCACTTCCAACTGTGTTTAGCACTTTTGGCTTCCTTACTTGGGAATATTGTTTTTTGTGCTACCTAAACCCTGAATCAGCAGGATTTAGGAATTTTAGTCCAAAGAATCATCCTAAATTAACTTTTCCCTTTTCTGACTGACCTACCCTGAGTTATCCCTTTGAAATTGTCCTCCTTCGTTCTTAAAATGAGTAGCAGGACCACAAGATTTCAAAGCAGCACCACACTGCATGGTAGGTAAATACTCAGTTTCCTCATCTGTTTTCTTTAAAGTCAAACATTTATGATAACCCTTGGGATGTCTAATTGTATTTCATTATTGTGTTCCAGGAAGTCTGAGGTTACTATCAACCTACGCAATGACTAGATTTGAAAGAAACAGGCAATTTTACTGTGGATGATCATATATTATGGCCATAATCTGAAAGATTTAAAAAAAAATACTCCATGAAAGAAAAATTTGGATATTGGAGATGAGGACAGAGGAAAAAATCCAAAAAGTTAGTTAAATGTTGAGCAATACTGAAAGATGCTTAAATCTTGCTAGAAAATACCTGATAAGAAACCTTTGAGTGGGACAAAGAAAGGACATATGAGAAGAGGAAGATCTAATTTTTAATTTGAAACTGTGTGTGTTGATGTCATGTAAAATCTCTACATTGTGCTCCTGCCACAACCATTAAGCAAAAATTAACTGCAGTAGGTCACAGTGGCTAGTGAAAAATAGGTAATACAAATTAAAACATAATCATCTTTTTTTTTTCCATTCGTTACAGTTTTTTAAATGAATTAGTTGAATGCATTCAGGTGTAAAAAGTCTTGGTTTCATTAAAGCATGGGAAGATATGTGGGTGGTTCTTTTGGTAAAGCTTTTAAACACTGCCTGGTCAGGGTTCTTGTGATATAAATGGCTGTCTTTCTGTTTCATCTTGTGGATTCTGCATATATTCCATAGGATGGCTAGAGGCATGTACCTAGAACTCTTAAGGGTCTGGGGTTACCAGATTTGAAGTTAACAAGTTAATTTGTGTTTTAATCAGTTCAGGAACACATAACAGATTACCATGAAGTGAACGAGTGGTTTAAACTACAAACACTATTTCTCACAGTTGTAGAGGCTGAAATCCTGCCAGAATGATCAGGTTCTGGTGGGGGCTTTCTTCCCAGCTCCACAGAGCAATCCATGGCATGCTCAGTATCCTCACACGACGGGAAGATGTAAGCTTGCTGTCAAGCCTCTTGTAAGGGAAATCATCCCTTTCATTTAGGCTCCAGCCTGATGAATGGAGGCCCCACTGCCTCACGCTATTGTATTGGGAAGTTGGTAGCAACAAATGAACTTCAGGGCATGCAAACATTCAGTCCATAACATCTTGCCACACTTTCATAGGGGCCAGCAAAATTCGAACACCCCTAGGTCAGAGACAAAGGGTAATTTACTCCTTACCGCAAGGGTAGGAACCAAAATATGAACCTCGACTCCACTTTCCCGGGCCTCGTATTTCACAGGGCCACATGAAGAGGGAAAGGAAAGCGCTAAGCATGCAGTGAGTTACATTATAGGACGGGGACTGTGAAAAGAGGGTGTCTAAATCTTTTATAATTTGGTAGCAAACATACCTATGCTTTGGCCCTGAAGAGAGACACTATCTCTATTTTTCATTTATGCATGCATTTGTTCTGAATATACAAATAATCTCGAAATTGCCGACATCCTTGTAGCCAGGAAGCAGAGTGAGAAGGCAGGAGCAGGGAAGGGAGAAATGCCTTCCTGGGTCACGCAGCCAGTGACCTCCTTCTTTTGACCAGGCTCCAGCATACATTCAGTTGTAGCATCCTTATGATCCAGCCACCTTTCGAAAGCTTCAGAAGGCACGAGAGCTTTCGGGCTCAATCTTCATCTAAACCATAATAATAGGAGACTTCATTAGTGCTTCAATTTCATTATCGATCAGTGGTCTGTTCAGATTTTCTATTTATTTTTCTTATTTTTATTTTATGAAAAAAACCCAAATTTCATAATCAAATAATAAGAGAATAGCAATAGTTTTATACCTTTCTTTTTTTCACTATCTTCCAAGCAGTTACTCAGAGTACAAGACATAAACCAAAAAGATTCTGGCAAAAAAGAAACAGGCAGATAAAAACACAAATCTTTCTCTTCAATGAACTAAAATAAACTAGTAGTGTGAATGAAACCAATTAACATATACATTGAAATATTTTTAAAACAATAGAATTTATTATTTGAGGAAGTAACAAATAACCTTAAAAATATATCCCAGAACAAAATTAATCAGTGCTTTTGCTGGCAAGATGTGCAAAACCACAGTTAATGTATAAAGATCTTCCTGATAACAAAATCCACCTCTCATTTCTACAGTAATTTGAATTTTGCCTTATTTTCCCATGAGAATTCTCATTAGACAATCTGAATAATCAGAATGCCAGAGTCTGGGCCAAGTCTATTCAATTTTTATCATATACCATTTAATTAAGATGATTACTAACACCAGGGACCCAAACCCGACTTGTGAACAAATTATGTCAACCATCAGTGCTCACTTAAGAAAGCCAGGTGACTTTCTCCTTTACTCTCTTGGATTTTGTTTTGTTTTGTTTTGGTGCTGGGGATTGAACTCAGGGCCTTGTGCTTGCAAGGCAAGCACTCCAACCACTGAGCTAAATCCCCAACCTCTCCTTTACTCTCGGTACTGGTCTTTGCCCTTGTCCCAAGGCATTAGTCTGTGTATTTTGTATTTAATAATTGGCTTGGACCACAAGAGGAAGTTCTAGGCCAGTTCTACTTTTATAACAACTCTTGTTAGTAAGCTGAGGCTAATCTGAATGTCTTTCAGATCTTAGGTGGAATCATCAGTCATTCCAGCTAAAGACAGGACTGATTTTGTACTATTTCTGACTCATAGTGGCCCTCAGTAATATAGAATAATTGATCTGAGAGTTCTCATAAAAAATAAATCATCTACCTTTCCTCATCAGTCCCCCAAGTAACCAAGGTAGCCTCATTATGGCAAGATATCTATCTACAATCGTTGAATGTCTCTGTGACCTATAGATAGTACTCCTTTAGTTTCTTAATTTAATATTTTAAATTGAGAGGGAAAATGGAATGCATTTATCATATGCAATATGATGTTTTGGAGCACATATATGTTGTGGAAGGTTAAATATAGCTAATTAATATTTTGATTTCTCCACATGGTTATCATTTTTTGTGGTGAGAACATTTAACGTCCACTCTTTTAACATTTTTAACTATGGTCACCATGCTGTGTAATAGATCTCGAAGGTCTCTTATTACATACCTAAGGCACATGCTGCTGTATTTTGGGGAAAGATTCTAGTTAATATCTGTTTTATACATAAGAACAATCAGCAGGATATACACTCTACCACTGGGAAGTGTTGTTTAAATATTTAAAATTACAACCTCCATGCCCAGAGAAGGATGTATATCAGCCAGGAGACTTGGGTTGATCGTGCCTTCAAAGTCTCTTCCTAGGGACTAGGAAAACGTAGTAGGTTTCCCAGTCCAATTAGAATAATCAAATTTAGTCTTTCTTTTTGGAGGAACTCTGTTGTATCTGTTCATGCATGCAGAGGACTGACATTTCTTCATGCCATGAAATGACAGAGCTATAGGAATAGAGGTAAGAGTGATGTCTAGAAGTACAAATGATCAAATGATGAGTTTGTTTTGGAAGCGTAGAAGCTTGGGTCATATCCTGCTGTTTCCCACAGGTTTCTTGATGAAGTTAAGGAAAATTATAGTGAGGCCATTGTCAGCAACATCTGGCAGTGGATGATAGACCCATTAGTAAATAAAAGTTCTGGCTTCTGCAAAAATTTTAAGAATTCAATACCGGAGTGTTTTTCTTCTTAAAAAAGAAGACTCAAGGGATGGCATGTAAAACAAAAGTCATTAATGACCTTTCCTTCCTCCAGTCTTCTGAGATTTAAGGAGGTCTCTTTCTCCCTATTCCAGAATTGTCACTCCCCTTTTACCACGTGAAACAACTATGCTCCATTCTAATAGCAATACCTCCACATTTTCTACAGTCATCCTGTAGTGTAAACCAGATATTTTTTCCATATATGTCAGTAGGACACAGGAATTTTTGCCAGACTTCCAAGGGCTCATCGTGTCCTCCGCTGCCACCTCTGGGCCAATGTCGAGGGGCCCAGCTCTCTGTGTGTACCCAATCAAGTGACCTTTATCCTTAAAATCAAGGAATACTTCAGTCCAACATAACGATCGGATTCAATGAAGCAGAATTAAATTTGACTGCCCTGGGCCTTTTAATTTTTTTTTTTTTTTTTACCTGGACTTCTGCTCAGTGCCACCAAAGAGTGTCAAGAACAGCCATAATTCTGAAATGTATAGGCCATGCCTACATATTCCTCAACTCTTTCATCATCCAGGAAGTAGTTGGGAAGCAATTACCTCATTCTGGAGATGGCCTCATTCAGTAACCAAACTCCCTTATAAAGGCTTGTGGATCAGGAAGAATATAGAGTTAGAAAAATTTTGAGTACACATTAGCATTCAACAATTCCTGCTGTTTGCATATGGTGGAGAACATGGAAGTTCAATACTTTCATTATCTGCCCATGTTTTAATGTCTAGTGTAACAGTAGGTCAAGCACTGTCACACGATACTCAATCTATAATTTTCAAAGAGGCCCACTAAACAGATAGACTGTTCTCAGCGAGTAAACACATACTGCTTGTCAAGAAAGTGTTGACCAGAGCCTTGAGTGTTGCGCTAGCTTCTTCCCAATGAATGGAGTGACTGAGGCAGCAACTGAACAGCTGCAGAAGACCAGCAGTTACCATCACGGGCCATGAATCTGTGAATCAGAGACCCCTGAGCTAGTGACTTTGCTTGACACAGTGGAGAAGAATACCCCTCCCAAGAAAAGGTGTCATTTTTCTCATAAAGCTGAGATTGTCTTGGGTACATTCTTGAAAATGCTCTTTCCACTTGGCAAGTAAGAACTGTAGGTCCGCCTCATCTTGTTAGTCGATAAATCCAAGCCGACCCACCCAAAGTGGGAATATCAAGCCACACGGTCGCAGCTATTTCCTAGGACAGGCATTAAGATTTGACAAGGGAGCAGTAGAAAAGTAGTACGTGCTTTGTAAAAGGAATCTCCCTTGTTTTCTTGCCTTTGACAAGTTTGGAGCACTTTGGTGGAAGGTGCCTCCTTTTTGCCAGAGGCTCCAATGGCAAAACTGTTAGTCACAGAGTCACAGTTAGGCGCAGAGTTGCTCAGTGGAGGCACTGAGGTTGTAGGGTAGCAGAGTAATGGTACTTCTTTCCACGATGATTGTCCCAATTGAGAGAATCCTTTCAGTATTTTAACAGTCCAAACTCATTTACTGTGCCAAGTCATAACACATTGACACTAGTTTTATATTGAACAGTACAATTCTTAACATTAGCATATTGAATTTTGTTAAAGTGCAATATCCCAGTTTGAGGCAATGTGTTAGACATTTTTGGTAATGCCTGAGAAAAATTACTTAAATAGAAGAAAGGTTAATTGTATCTTAAAGTTTTGGAGGATTCAGAGCGTAGCTGGTTGGCGATGTTGCTTTTGAACCTGTGGTAGGAATGCATTGTGGCAGGAATGCATGATAGGGGAAGCTGCTTGCCTCATGGCAATCAGAAAGTAAAAACAGAAAGAGAAGGGGATGTAGTCCCAACACCTGCCCCTCAAGGGCGCCTCCATGATGACTTCACTTCTTCCAGTGAGCCTCGGTCTCTTAAAGTTTCCAGAAGTGCCACAGGCTGGCGTCCAGGCCTTTAACACATGGGCCTCTGGGGCACCTTCACGATCCAAATCATAACAGGTACTGAAAGCCCGCATATTAACCAATCCTTCAATTTTTGTTTCCCACGGTAGTTTTCCTCAGTGAAGTCTTCCAGAGAATGCCAAATTTCCATTATTACAGCCAGGACCCAGTGCCAAAAATTTAAAACCTTTTTAACATCTCCAAATGGATCAGTGGTTGGCCTAACACCCTGCCGAAGGGTTGAGTCCTAGAATATCCCCACTACTATCATTCTTTCTTATCAAATATTAATCTCTGTGACCATAATCTCTGAAGCAAACAAATCAAAATTCTGATTTTCCTGGTTTCCTCCTAGAGCAGTCATTAATTTCTAACTTATCTGAATGTGGCTAGAAATGCTTGCCCTCTTCCCCAGTACAGATCAATACCAGTTGTTACTGCGGGGTGCACCTGAGACTGAGTGCCAGATTGTTGAGAAATGTGCTAACCTGAACAAAAGTGAAAGTAAGATCCTCTTAGACCTTTTGATCTGAACTTAAAATACAGTATTTATCCTGCAGCCCTTTCCCCAATATCTTCTTATTAACAGGCAATAAAATGGAGGGACATTTATTACCTGGTTAACTGTTCAGTTAGAGCAATGTGACCAATTTGTTTGCCACTGATTTCCAAATACATTGCTCAGATTCCATGAGACTCTGGTTCCTCCTGTTCCAAAAGCCTCTTCACTGTACACATCCTATCCTCTGTACTGTACACGTCCTATCCTCTGTACAGTACAATCCTATCCTCTTCACTGTACACATCCTATCCTCTGTACTGTACACGTCCTATCCTCCTCACTGAACACATCCTGTCCTCTGTACTTCAAGAACTATGAGGGCTGTGAGATTTTTATCCTGCTGCAAGTCAACAAGTTATATTGCCACAGAATTATGGACGTCAGTCAATGTCAAAAGATGTCTGGGTCACAAGTTATTGTGCACAACAGAGTAGTGTCCAGATTATCAGGTTTGATAACACCTTCTTGAGCTCTAATTTCTGTGAGAACACATTGAAGAGTACAAGGTATCTGTTACCACACATCATGCATTGCAGGGAAATAAACACTAAGTTTAGAGGACCTTTTTATTATAAAAAGTATTTATACTTGCCTCATTGCTCTGGAGGGAAATACTGTCTGTCTTCCAGACTAACAGGTCCATCATTTGCTGCGGAAGGCAAATGACAGAAGGCAAAAGTCTTTCTCTTCTAAGACTGTTTGCTGTAGGAACATTTATGGAAAATGGTACAAAATAAATGACTTCATGGAAGAAATACACACATGTAAGAGATCCAAGGAAAACTGCTTCTGAAGAGCTTAGAAATAACCGACTTGATGCTGAGGGCAGTAACTGCCTCCTCAGTGGCCTGCCGTGACTCTGAGGGCCTTGATTGCTTGCCATGATGGAGCTAAAGGGAATTGATCTCTTTTCTGTCTGTGAGCACAGAGAAATTGTTGCTGCCCCCATGCATGGAAGATGTGTTCACTGGTAGACATTGGGGGAAAACAGAAAGAAAACAAGTAACAGATGTGAAATAAGTGTATTTTATTTTCATAGACAGTACAATTTGTTTTGGAGTGTACTTTATTCTACCCAATAAAGAGAATATCAGACAATAATTAAGTGTGGAACCTAATATGTGTATATATATGTACATACATATGCTCATCTTCAAACATTGAACATGATGTGACTGTATGTATAATGGATAATTAAGGAAAATTGGTTAGATGAGTCTACATAAAGAAAATACATAGTAAGAAATCTTTAGTGGATTCTTTAGAATTTTAAAACTAAATGCTTAAGAGGAGACATTTTGAAAATATTAGTGTGAAAATATATCTCTATGCACGTATTTTTCATCAACATAATCCATTGTTTTCTTAAAGGATAGAGCAATGTGATAATTTCACACTTTAATTCTTATTACTCAGATTTTCTTCATATGTAGACCCAAGTATGGCATTTTTTTGTTCCACTAACTAGTAAAGAAAGATACAAAAATTTTAGATTCTGCATAGTAAAGGACAGTTGTAACACTAGTGTTCAAATTATTGAGGTCAAGGGAGAGTGCTGAAGTAGAAATTGACTTAAATACGCAATGCATTATAATTAAAGATTCAAAACCCACGTAGTCCTGTATTGTTTTACAGAAAATTTCCTGTTGCGTGTGCATCCAAGTTGTGGTATAGTGGAATATAAAAATTGAAATTAAGCTCATTTATCTTATTTATTAATATGTTCTATCTCATTTTCAAGAGCAAGTTCTGTTCACTTTACTAGAATGAATTATTTGAAGAGTTAGTGAACTGAACCTTAAATATTACACAATGAAAAGAATACAAACCATTGAAAGCAAAGAGTTTCAAATTTTATGTTTTCTGTAATTGCCTGTGGTGGTGTTCAGCAACTAAATATTTACTGATTTGTAACACAGAAGAAAATATTTTTATAATAATTATAATCACATATATAATGAAAGATAAAAATACTGTGATTTTAATAAAATATTTTTCTCAAATGTTTAATGTAATTGACAACATGTATATGTAGATGTATATGCACAGATATGTTTATGAATATATGATATATATTGTTTTAAATTTTACTCAATTATATGCTAATATTGCAACTCAATGACAGTTTATATACTACGTTAAAATAAGTAGTATTATTAGATCTATGCATTTTGTTGTCGTTGTATACTTTCAAACTTTGTCATTCAAATTGTGCAGAATCAGAAACAAAGGAAATATAAAGATGATATTCCTTTGCTAAGAAGCAAAATACTCACTGGAGTGCCAGTATCAAACGAAAGTCTTTTTATTCACAAGTAACATACAAATTGTGTTGAAGAACTACAATTACAGATAATAACTGTAATGCATACTTTGTGATACTTTTTATTAATGCCAAAGCAACTGCAATACAGTGCTATCAGTAAGCTAAGCATAATTATATTATTGGCAGGAAGATTGAATTCTTCAAGCGTAAGAAAGACATTTTCTTTGAAATTAATCCACCAATATCACTATCTTCAAGTAGCAAAAGTGATGTGGCTAGCATCCTTGATAATTTATGCTTACTGGTTTTTCTTATGCACTGTAAATTTATGAAGCTGTTTCTCAATAGGTGGTTGCTTAAAAGAATACCATACTGTCGCTTAGGCACTTAGGAAAGAAGTCATTCGTGGGTATAACATATTTGTATATTGTTATTTGTACATAAATAACAAAATAAGGTCCACTTAAAAACTGTTCTGTGAGTGTTCTTAAAAATCAAGCAACTGAAGATTACCTAAATAGGAAAACATGAATGCTTATGGCTTTTCAGCCCTTTTACTTCGAGTGTTATGTTTTACTATCTCTCTACTCATTCCTTTTGTTCTTCTTGTCCCAACTTCCCCTGCACGCACACACACACACACACACACACACACACACACACACACACACACACTCGCTGTATTGCTATTTTCATAGAATTTGGATTCTAGGGCAGGCAACAAATACAATAAACAAATACAGAAACAGTAATAGAGAACAACTCTAGGATAAGTACTATCAGGAAAAACTAAGAGAAGGACAGCCTGTTATTTTGGATGTAACAGGGAAATCCTCCCTCCCTGAGATGCCATTTAAGCAATGTCTTCAATTGAAGGTGGGAAATACATCCGTAGCAGAAGTAGTTGTAGCACAGCTTGTGAGAACTGCAAATACAAAGGTGCTGATATTAAGTTATTGATGTTTCCAAAATGGACTTTTTGGTAATATATATAAATTAAATTTTCAGTATACTTATGGTTTAAAAAGCTATAATTTTCATTTTGCTAAAGGACAGCAAAATTTCACATGTAATCTCATTTATGCTACTGATATCAGAATAAATATGTTATCACAAGGACACAATTAGGCCTATTTTATAGAAATGTCAAAGAGATTCGTTGATATACAGAATTTTGTTAGAGTTCCATAATGTGTAGCAAAGTTGGAATAAAAAGTCAAGGTCCTAAATTGATCTTCCTCTAGCATTACTGAAATATGGAGTCCTTGAAGTAATGAAATCATCCTCTCGTATATGTTTATCATGGTAATTATATCTACCTACCGGCAAATGTTTGAAAACATCTCTTGCCTGTGATTATGCTCATTCAACTACACTAATATAAAATACTGTAGTGAGAGGACTAATAGACTGGAATACTTAATAATACAAGTATAAAATTAATACTTAAATCTATAAGGATAAATGGATTTTAAATATTAACTAATAATTGATGGAGGAAATAGTAGTTGACTCCTATAGTATATTTCAAAATCTACATTTCTGGGTGGATAAGAACCATAAGATTTTTGTAATAAAAATAGTTTCATCTTCTCACATTTTCTGCCCTTGAGATAACTAATACACTCGCACATACTCACACATACACAAAACCGTATCTGTGTGCTGACTCATCTTAATTTATCAAGTTAGAGTAGTCTTTTGGTTAGGAGGATAGACTTTGAGATTAGGGTATCCATAGGTTTAATTTCCCAATGTTCTCTAACTATATGACTATTGACAAATTACACAGAAGCCTCAGTAAGGAAGAAATATCAAACTCATGAACATTGAAACCCTGCTTGTGTTGTTGACAGCATGAAATTAGCTCTTGTTAGTTCCTATTTCAGAGACAAAAGAGCGAAGCCTAACTGAATGAAGGAGACCTAGAAGGACTCTGACTCCTGGGAAAGCAAAATCTCCTTCAAGCTTCATAGCCCTTGAATAACAAAGACATAGCTAGTGATGTCACCAAGAAACCTACATTCAAAAAAAAAAAAAACAAAAAACAAAAAACCACTTTTTTTTAAGAATCCCTTTTTAAAAAATATTCCTTTTTACAGGTGATAAAGCTAGACGGACTAGGTCTAACATGCACAATAACATTAATGCACTAATTAATTGATGGGCATCTCAGTGTGACAGAGGTGCTTTGTCAAAGGGCAGAGCTACATAAGACTGCAAGTATAACTACTTGGAACTCAATGAAGAAAGCTTCTGACTCACTGAGAGCTGGGTGGGCCTGCGTTCTGCTCTCCTGACAGGTTCTAAGTGCTGCTGCTGCTGCAGATCGACACTTTGAGTTGCCCAGAGTCAAGGGAAGACTGCTGGCACAGAGGTTAAGAGTCCAAGGCCTATTGTGAATATGGCTTTAGATCCAAGTTTCCTTATATAAAAATAGGTGTGATCACTCTTGTGCCTCACTCTTTCCGCTGGAGTGTGATTATTGAAAGAGCTGGTACAGTATTATGAGATGGAGGAGGGAGCGAGTGCTTTTATCCTGCAATATTTTAAATGTGAATATTAATCATCCATGTAAATAATGAGGTAATATAGCATCCTCTAGCTCATAGAAATCCTGAAAAGCAAGGCAAGCTCTGAGTGCTTCTGTACTCTAACTTTTCTACTTTCTTCTTTTCACAATCTATCCCTCAAAAAAGGCATATCTTTTAAAAAAGACTGGTGATAGGAAAGAAGCTACATGATTCAGGTACTGTCCTTCAGCAAATATTTATTAAGTACCTCTGAAGTCTGCATAATAGTGAAAATGAATTAATTTTACCTTAGTATATGCTGTTTTAAAAATGCGAAGTGACAAAATTTTGAAATATGAGATGGACTTACAAAGCTAATCTGTGGAAATTCCCAGAATTGTGGGCAACGAGAACCACCCTGAATAGAGGAGACTCCAGAGGTAGCATGTGCTTCTCCTGAGTATCTTATGCTTATGATATCTCACCCCTATAGTGTGAAATTATTTGATGAAAAGAATTTTCTGTGGCATTGTTCCCAGCATCATGATGAAACCATACTTATTATAGGTTAGAGAAGTAGAAAAAGTAATGTTACCTCATGTTTGTAAAATGACTGTCCTTATATCAAGTTCTTTTTGTTCTCTCTATGCCATGTACTTGTAGCAAAGACATTATCATCACCTATAAAAGAAGTGCTGGCAATCACTGAAAGAACTGTCATCTATCTTAGATAACGGCAGTTTAACCGCATGGTAAAACGCTATTGTCATTTGATGCATTTTGATGGGAAGGATGTCACTGAAGTTTCATTGCTTCTGTGAATTTTAATGGGAAAATAAACCAGTAGTGCCAAAACCGACTACAGTATGTTTCTATGACACTGTAAAAATTGTCCATTTAAAAAGTGACAAGTATTCTTATGTGTGTTTTTAAAACTATGCTCATTTCTCATCTATTGCATACTTAAAAATACACTCTGAAGTCAACTTTCTTCTCTTGTCTCCTCAGCAGTGATGATCTCGCTGCTTGTCAGGGCATATCAGAAGACAGAAGTCTTACATGGGGAACATGCTAAACCAATTATGAGGATTTCTATCCTAAGGACCTGTCTTTAAATATAGTCTCTCACAAGACAGTCTGGAGGTGGAGGGGAGGGTACAGTCAGTAAGATCTCAGTTTACTTGATAGATTCTAATTCAAAATTACTTTCTAAAAACGTTGATAAAGACTTCATCTCTATAATTAATATTTTACGTATACATCTTTTTTTTTTTTCCTTTCAAGGACCCGAAGTGTTTGGTTTCCCAGAATAAACATAACCATTGTAAGAGTTAGATTCACTTTCACATAAGTCATTCTTGAGACAAACATGGAATCCTTGAATAAGGTTTACAAAGTGCAGGTTGATTGCAAGAATATAAAAGGCATCCCTTTCCACAGGTGCTGCCTGGAAATGCTTGGGCAGATTGAAATCTAGAAATAGACTTCTAGGCTATTCTGTGAGTCACCTCATTTGGGAAAGCCCAAACTTCCGCTCTTTAAATCCCTCGGTGTCTCTCAAGCACACCAGCCAGGTCTCTGCCTTTAACGATTTGGCAGAATCCCAACTCGTTTCTTCTCCAGACTTGGCTGCTGAGAGTCGCATGGAGCTCGGTGACATCTGAGTCCAGAGGAAAAATGGCACAGCTGACTACCATCAGGGTAATCACGACATCTCATTGCTCTTGAAATCTGTTATTTGCAACAAAAATAGAGCAGGGATTTTCCTGGCATTTCAATTATGAGAATTAGAAGGAAAGTGTGAAAAATGTAGGGGCAGTGAGGAGAAAGTTTTTGACAGAAACCCAGAGCACACTTAACTTCTCTTTTTCCTATTAGAAAATACAGTATTGCGACACAGAGATTTGTTTTCAGTTTTAAAACAAACCATTTTCCTAAAAATATTCAGTGGAATTAAATTTTTGTTAATTGTCTTAATATTCAGATTTTAATGAGGGAGACAACATGTCCAAAAAATCCTCCTGGCTTTATCTCTTACTCCATTCACCACTGTGGGGACCAATTAAGTTCTGTGCAGGGGCACCTCACCAGGCCTTTCTTCTGTGTCTTGCTTCCTGCCTTGTACTCTCTCGAACATCTCTGATGGGGCCCTGCAGTCTTGCTTGGCCTTTCCACAGGTGCTGAGGGAAATGAGAAGGATGCTAAAGCTTTCTGAATCGATTCTTGACCTATCAGAAAATAGGAATAAATGAATAAAGGCATCATCCCTGCTTCTCCAATTTCTTCTGCCTTTTGACAATAATTTTACTAATTTTGCCAGAGGTTTCGATAAGATCCCATAACAGTTATACAGGATGATAGCAAGTTGGATGATACCTCCTTGAACTCGTTTCTGTTCATCCCACATCCATTGTACTTCCATCTGATCCTCATTTGTGCTCCCTGAGACCCTATTACTAATAAAATTTACAGACAAACCTTGTCTCATGCATAATTGCTGAATAAAGCAGTCTAAGAAAGGTAATTTATTGAGTCCTCTTTTGCATCCTTTGGCTTCGTCTGTATTAGATAGTTCCTTTCACCCTCCACTTAACCTTTTGTGAGAGGTCAACTAATTACTTAACCCATGCTCATGGGATTATTCAGAAATATGTATCTCCAGAGAATAATCCTGCAGGAAACTCAAGGATAACAACCACCTTTGTTTCATTTCTCCCTGGTTCTGTGTGGCATTGCAGTCTCAATGTGGATTCACATTATCCCTGGCCAACAGGGCATCGTTTTTGCTAATCTCCAGGTAGTGGTGAAATCACTGATACGGTTTTAGGCAAGAGACATCAAAGATAATTTTTTCCAAGATTGGTAATTGTTGTTTTTGTTCTGTGTACACAAGGGAAAATAGCAGTTGTTAAAACAATTTCCTTTGGTTTACTTCAGGAGGTAAAAATATTGTACAGCTTTCCACACAGGAAGGCATTATGTATGTTTTTCAGTGATGAACAGGATTTCATTACCAGGTAGAATACTAAGTGTTTGAATTGATTTATGAATTAAATAATGTGATTTTGTTAGTGTGTTCTTTTTGGTGATGATCTAAATGCTGTAGGAACCTCATGACATCCTGAGTTTTTGAATCGTGCAAGCTATTTTCTGATAAAGATGTTGTTTTACTTTATTGGGTAGTCAGCTATTCATCCTTTGCAGGTCACATGATTTTTAAAATTTCATTAAATACACCATCCAGACTACAAAAATAATGCCCAGAGAATGTGGGAAGAATTATGGATTACTTATTTATAAGGCTTTGGTCTTCAGAAACCAGGGAATTAAAAATATGTGTTGGTATAGATGGCATATTTATAAGAAATATTTTCAAATATTCAAATACAAAAAAGTTTGATAATAGAAATGTGCATATGTAGATGTATAATAGTGTTTATATTATTATAGATGCATGTATGCAAATAAAAGATTTACAGTGACTTAATTGTAATTTTTTTTCAGTAATGTGTTGACTATCTTAATAGGGCCTCAAAAATAAACTAAAATTGACAACATCTAATGAATATTTATAGCATACTAGATAATATCTTAAATTTTGGCATGTGGCCTCCCTGGATTCAAATGAACTGGAGTGAGTTATTTAACTGGTCTGACCTCAGTTGTACTCTTTGTAATAGTCAAATAATAAGAAAAAAACAAGTAACTACAATAAATAACACATGTATAAAGCTTAGTAATGATAAGAAAACTTTAAAAATATTGTTTGATCTTCTCAACAACCCCAGGAAGTGGTTATATTTCCCTTCTACCAATGAGGCACAGGGAGATTTGGTGGCTCCTTTGTCAACTAATAATAGAGTTAGAATTTGAACCTGGATTCAAGCTCGACTATTGGGCTGTAGTACTCAAAAGTAGAATTTTCTTACAGATGCTGTGTTTTGATATTTTATTCTAAATTATTAAATACTCTAAAATAGGTAAAGCTCCATAATATGTAAAGCTGGTATGTAGTACATGATCACTGTAAGATTATTGTTTCCGGTGCTTGCTTTCATCTGTGGAAAAAGACCAGCTGATTTACACTGTGCCAATTAACATTTCAGGATATGCCCCAGGTTAGGAATTGCTTGAAAGTAGAGGATTCTATAAGACAAGGCAACAGCAATATATCTCCAGTTAAAAACTTTTCCATCCTTCTTTAGATTAAAAACAAAATCTGTTCTGTTTCTTTGGAGGAAAAATCAACAAAAGAAAAATAAATGAATGAATAAATAAATAATAAACCAGAACTATTTCTGTGTGGACACAACCAGTCTTAAAACAACTACCCCGTTCAAAGTAATAAGTGTTCTAATACGTGTATAGGGGAGGACATGAAAAAGATAAATAAATTTCAGACATTCAGAAATGTAACAATGTGATATCATCAATCCCTAACACCACAAAAACTCAAAGTCAATTTTTTTATTAAATGGCAATTTGGTTTTTAAGTTAAATTTCTGTAGTAAGTAATCAGTTAATGTTTATTTCAGAGTAAACATCAAATTAACCCATTTATGCCAAAAATTGCAATATTTTGAATTTTTGCATGAAATTCGTATGTTACTTAGAAAAATTCAAGGAAGAAGAATTTGAAGAGAAAAAATTTCATTATGTTACATTGTAATGAGCATTCCAACAATGGAAAACTAGGCATTGAAGTGTTAACAAACAAGCAAAAGACACAGAATCCTGGTATTTGGAATATATGCAGTCACATCTTTCTGATTGGTACAGAAAGTTAACCATTTAATAAATGTACAAAAATAGGAATTCATGTAAAATAATTAGTAATATTTAGGTACTTACAGGCATTCATCTATGAATGGCCTCTTTGCTTAAAGAATTCATCCTGAACATCTTTTTATGGTAATACCTTAGACAGACTGGAGCTCTGTCTTCTTGTGATATTGAAATGTGAGCTTTTCATTATCAGACATGGTAAAATGTTAGAAATTTATTTCTCCAATCCTTTGACCACAAGGTAGCACCGAGAATGCCCATCTATTTCTTAGCATGAGCTTTACAACTAATTAGATGTAGAAGATATGGAGACTAAAGAAAACTATTGAGAAAAAGGCAACACAGGAAAAAACAGTCACAACATAAAACAATGTCATGGTCATTAATCGTGCTTTTACAGCAAGTTTTTAATGCATTATGTTATTAGGACCTTAAGGCTTGTCTTCAGCTAGAGAAATTTTGAATCTCAAATACACTAAAAAATATGAGGTCAGAAGGAATTCTAACAGGGAAAAGAGGCAGATGCATTTCAAATGCTGACAGATTTTGAGTGGTGAGTCTTACGACATTACTTTAAATATTATGTATATTTTTGATTGACCCTAGTTCTTCAAAGTCAACATTTAAAAGACATGCACACAGCTAGTTACAGATGTATTGTACCCCAGTCTTTTTCATGAGGTTGTTTTCCTTCACCTTTAAATACTCAGGACCTTTATTCTGGTCTGTTTTGTCTCACATTTTCTGGTTTGGTGTTTTGGTCAGGACTACATTTCTTATGGGTGTCATTCATTTAATAAACAATAATGACCTACAGGATAAATCAAGGACCAATCAGTAATAGATGTAACAACCATCCAAAGGGCTCACACCCTACTGAGGAAGATAAAGACAGAAAAAAAGTAAGATTATAATAGTAAAATTTTTGTTTTTAAAGAAAAGCAAGTTGGAATCCAGGAGAAGCGTACTCTGAGTGGTCTGAGATTGGGTTGATAGAGAAAGCTTTTGTGTTAGTCACCTTTCATTGATGTGACAAAATGGCCGAGACAATCAAATTAAAAAGAGAAAAGGCTTATTTAAGCTGTGGGTCCAGAAAATGCAGTCGTGGTTGGCTGGCTTCCCTGCTCTTAGGCTTTAGATAGGGAAGAATATCATGGTGGGGAGCACACAGTGGAGCAAAACTGCCTCCCTAATTCTGGTGGAAAATAAAGAGAAAGAGGGAAAGAGAGAGGAGATCCAGAGATTCCTTCACAGGTGCAGACCCAAGGACTATCTTCCTCCAATAAAACCCCGCTTCTTAAAGGTTCCTTCAGCTTGTAACAGTGCCACAACTGGGAAAAGCCTTCATCACATGAAGCTGACACATCAGATCTGAACAATTAGCAGCCTCCCAGAGGGGTACCAAGTGAAATCCTAAAATACGAGCAGAAATTAGATAAATAATCAAGAAGATCCTGGGAAGAAGGCTATTTATTTTTCATTAACAAGATTTTTATTTCTTCCTAGTGCGTCAAAACAATTTTCTATGAACTGGCTTTCATTAGCTTCCCAGTGTAATGGAAGGTGAAGTTTATCCTAGTCCCACAATTCTCTTTTAACAAAACTTCTCAATAAACAATAAACAGAAATGAGAAGTAAAAATCAAAGAAAGTATATGAAATGATACTCCTTTAAGTCAGTTGTTCTTCATGGGAGGTGGGTGGATTCTGAGATTTGTGCATAAATACAATAGCATGGGGTGTTTTTAGTTTGTTGAGAGGCACAGAAAAAGCAAAAGTAGGACGTTCCCAGTTTTTTTCACCCACCTAAACTGATTTAATAGGCTAGTGACAAATCGTAGAGCTAAATGTAAGGCTTCCGTGCTCTGCATCCTATGCATTTTGCGCGGAGAGTAAGGTTTTTATTTTATCGTAAAAGACCCCTGGTAAGGCAGCCCCACAGAATCTTGAAGAGCTCAGTGGCGTTTCTGTCTTGACTCCTACAGCACTGAATTGGTTTGCTTGCATCTAGGTTAAAACATCCTGCGGCATTTTTAAGTTATTAACTGCAGCTTTATTCAGCATTGAGCAATGCCACAGGTCTAAGCTCAATGTGACTTCACTCGTGACTTCACTTCCTTCAGGCGCCCACTGCAAGCTGCATCACTCAGAAACTCGGTCACCTTTCTTTCAGTACTGATGGTGGTTTTCCCTACTGAACTCACGTACAAAAACAAAGTAACAATTGAAAGCTATTAATTTAAAATGGCATTGGAGGAAGAGAATAAAGAGACATGTTAAATCTATGCTCTCTCAAACTGATCCTAGAGCAGAAAAGAACATCTGTAAAAAAAATGTGTAAAACTAATGCAATTCAAATAAACTCTGCAGTTCAGTTAATAGTAATGTAGCCATGATACTTTCTTCCTTTTGACAAATGTGCTGTTTGTGTAAGATGTTAATGTTCCAGGGAACTGTATGAAGACTATGTGTAAATGCTGAATGCTGTACAGTATTTACAACTTCGTGTGATTCGGAAAGTATTGACCCCCCAGAGTAAAAATGTCATTTCTAAAAAAGAGCATTGAGGAGAAAAAAATGAATAAATTAGCAACTAATTTTTATTTTGTATGACATTTAAAAATTACCTATTTGTCAATTTAGTAGTACTAAAAGAGTTACAATAACTGAAACGTCAGTTTGAAATTATGTTTTCTAACTCTTATTTCATTAGACTCATAATCTACTTTTTGTTTCACAACAAAATGAGTATGTGATTCAAACACTAAAACCACAGGTTTATTGGCCAGAAATACTTACATATATTTGGCTGTTATATTTTTAAATGGCTGTCAATATTTGAAAAATTAAATATCTCACATGAACATCCAGATTCCTTGGTTCTCTTGAAATGTTAGAGATTGGCAAACTTTGGGCCCGAGCCAGATATATATGAACCCTATGAGCAAAGATGTCTTTTTCCCTGAAATTTGCTTGCCCAATGTCCACGGGACTTCCCCTTTTTATTCCCACTCCATCTCAATAACCAGGCTGGATCAACTGTAGAGCTTTAAGTATGCACTGTCTGATTTTGAAATTTTAATTTCACTTCTCACTCTTATGTAAATAGGAGGTTTTTATTTTAATCCCTTAAAATCTGAGATATTTAATCAAGCTAATTTGACTGTCAGCATATTGGACAAAGAAACCATTTCCCAGAGTTTTATTTGTGAAACATTTTAAATATTTTATGGTGGTCGAAATTTTCTAAGTGTTACCTACCTTATTTCAGTACAGTAGCTAAAGGATCCATTGAGTTATCTTTTCATCAGTGACTAGTTAATTTGTGACCAGTGTGTTGTTTCCATATTGCTTTTATTGGTAATCTTGTGCTAAGCCTTCTCTACTTTCCAATTTTTAAAAAAATTTTCAGAAATTTTTCTTAGATGGATATAATAATCCCACCCTACATGCCATTCTCTAGAAATGGAAAGGAGTAAAATATGAACTCCACGAGGTTTCCTCATGGATGGTGTTCAATAGAATAGTTTACTTTGTTCCTTGAGTTACTACTAATTTTGAAAGTATTATATTTTGCATAGAGAAATAGATTATCTTCCATATATTATTGTTTCTCATACCTAAAAACTGACTGATTCAATTGTCTGAAGTAATCTCCTAATCCATAAAACTTTGTTTTTCTTTTGTCTTCTTTATTTCCCATTAAGAGGGTCTTGAATACCACTTTAGATTGATATTCTACTTAAGAAGGAAGGGATATTCTATGTCTTAAATAGGGAAAAGTTTCTAAAGAAACAACATTATTTTGGGAAATAGTTAGCTATTATATTGTCTTCTCACCAAGGATCCTTTCAGTCTATTAGTATGAGGGAAAAGATTGACTCTCTGAAGATAGTAAATCTACCTAAAAACAAACTGCTTTGAGATACAGTACTTTAAAAATCACTTAAGAGCATCGTCATTTCCATAGCAAGGGCTTCAAACTGTCCAAATTATTTTTTTTACAAATAATACCTTTGTCATATGGATTATATGAAAATAGTAACACTTAGTTTTATGTTGGATCCATTTGAAATATTTATTTTATTTTAAAAAGTATCATTTAATCCAGATTTTTACCTGCTTTGTCTCTCTCCGTCATGCCTCAAATTATTTTGTGTTTATGAACTTCTTATTTGGTGACGGAAGTATGCTTCTTAATCGGACTTCGTAGGCTATAGTCAGTTTCCCAAATAGATATCTCAGTGTGACCCCCACATTTCCTTTGTAACATGGTCATGATTACATAGTTAATCTGTAACTGGGTTTGGCCTGTTGGTCTGTGTCCCTATTATGTGCAGTTGTAAAGGCAGATCCTTGTCAATAACTTCACAGTTACAAATAAATAGTAAAGTGTGTTATACCTTGTAATACATAATGTTGATTGAATGAATGACTGCATGAATAAGTGAATAAGTCCATTGTTTGTGTCTCTGCTTTTAAAACTAAACATTTTAAGATAGAATATTATACCTGATGGATATATATAATTTTTATCTGAGAAATAAATAATATAGAAATGAAGTAGAAGTATGTTTTCAAACATTTTTAAATTATATGAACCAGTTATAGCTTGATATTTAGTTCTCTCTAAGCATATTATTTTTACTTTCTGACTCTATCCTGCATTTGGTGGTGGATGATCAATATATATATATATATATATATATATATATATATATATATATATATATATGTGCTTAACTCAAATGCCCTTCTATACTCTCAAAAAATTTCCTTAGCTTTGACACAAAAACAAAAGTTAAGAAAAAAAGGCTTTAGCCTATCACATATGTCCCTCTTTTACCTGACATATGTTATCTAAAAAACAACCTTAGATGTTTTGGGACGTCCAGAGCTTTCTTATGTGCAGTGTGCTGTTCAGTTTCTTTTTTCCTCTTGGCTAGAACACCACCCTGGATTTCTACTCTCAGCTCATGTGTTCTAAATTTTCAAGTTTCAGCTTCAACTTTGTGTTCATGAGGTCTCCTCTAAAATCCCAAGTAGCCAACCATCCACTCTTTTATGTATCCATCTTACTAAGCTTTATCTTAGCACTCACAGCCCTTCATTACAGTGATCTGCTTGTGTTAATTTAATACCACAAGCCCCTTACAGATGGAAATATAAGTGAATGTTTGTTAATAAATGAGTATCTCCATGGGGGTTGGGGATTTTGCTGAAGTGGTAGAGTGGTCGCCTACCAAGTGCAAGACCCTGAGTTCAGTCCCTGGTACCCACCAAAAAAAATCTCCATAAATGATTTATAATAGACCATTATACAAATATTCATTAATTAGACTTTTGTGTAGGAATAAAGCTTGTCTAGTGTGAGGGATAGCTAAATTACTCTGATCTGCTTCTAAAATAACTTTTTTCTTGCATTTTATTGAAATATTTGAACTGTAAACTTTGGTCTTTTTATTTCTTATATTGAGGTATATTTCACTATTTATTAATTTTTTAATTTTTTTTGAGTAGTAAGTATGTGGGATACGCTAAGGCAACTTCTTGCCATAAGGAGATAAAAACTGTAGTCACTGACATAAAGGATCTCAGTAGGTAAAGAGATAATTAAAATGCAGTGTTACTATCTAATAGAAGTAAGGATTTGGAAGAATGAATTTTAATTATCAGCTCAAGACCTAAAAGGGAATATTTCCAATGAAAAAACAATGTGAAAACCCAAAGAAATAACTTTTAGACTCTCATTTTGAAATTTCAAATTGTTAATGGAGTTTTCTCATCTTTGAAAATACATAGATCAGTTAGTGTAACATTCAATATTGGGAAGTTTCAAAGATTTCCTTAAAATTCCAGTGAATTTTTTTGGGCCAGTAGATCGAGACATAATAATGGTTAATTCTAGTTGAAAATTTTTGCTTTCTAATTTTTGGATTATATCCATTATACATTAAATCACAGAGACATTCCCACCCCAATTTTATCTAAATAAGAAAAAACAGTTTTTAATATGTGCAAATGATAAGTTGCTGTATTAATCTGGATAATTTGGAAAAGGGTGAGAGCAACACACTTGAAATAACTTGAAACTAAATATGATACAGTCCTGTTTGTTAAATCCTTCACCCAACCTGTTTTACGAGATTTTTGTCCAACGATATTTCTGCCTGCTATCTTCTTGCTCCTGTCTCTTCTTACTTCTGGTCTCCTCACCCTCCTCTGTCCCACCTGGACACCCCTCAGAACACTATGTTTTCACATATCTTGTTCTTCCTGGCAAAAATAAAGTCAGTTGGGTTTTATTTTATTTTTATCAAAAAGTCATAATGAACCAGTAATTCACATAAATCATTTTTATTACTGATTTAATGCCATTTGTGTTCCTATCCTTAATACAAATGAGATGATTTATTGATACAAGGAGTGAGGAGAGGCAACAGTGTATACAAATGTGACTTTTAGAATGAAGTTAAATTACCAACAATGAAGACCTAGTGAAAAAATAAATTTTCTTACTTTTATGCCTAGAAAAAATCTGAAGATTATATTTTTCCCCCTTAATAGGAATTATATTTGTTGGGTTTTAATCAAGTTTATCTGATCCTGTGCATTCCACTTCTTGCTGATTTTAATTCTGTTCCTTTCATAGCATCTTTTCTGTTTTCCAATTCCCTGCTTTGGGTTCATTTCATTATTATTCAACATTTCTATGCTTCCTTTCTATGAAAACATGAATTAGACTCCTATTTTTATGCAGATGATGCTCAGATATATTTGAAGATTAGTCCCGATTGTTACTGCACTTGTGCCAATTTATCGGTTTCTCGTGGAGACGTGGAGCCTGGGTTATCCAATTCAACACTATAAAACTGACCCATTTCATGATTTTGAACTTGTTTAGCAGACTTAATCTTTTACTTTAGAATGTGTGTGTGTGTGTGTGTGTGTGTGTGTGTGTGTGTGTCTATATGTCTGTGGCTCTTCATGACACTCAAGAAGGGGAGATTTTAACTGGTTCCCTGTTTCCACACCTGTTCAGCTGTAGTTTCATAACAGATTTTTGTTATTAGGTAAATAATTCAGTATTTTGCAGGCAGATTATATTATATAGTATATTTATTTTAAAATTAAATGTTTTCATTGATGCACAAAAGCATCATACTGTACATGTTTAAGGGACAGCATGTGATGTTCTGATGCATGTGAACACTGTGCGTTGTTTAAATCGTAGCGAATATTGTCTCCTCTAACATTTATGATTTCAATAGGGTAAAAACTTTAAAAATCCTTTCCTTTAGCTTTTTGAAATGTAAAGTACATTATTTTTATCTATAGTCATCCTATTGTGCAACAGCATACCAGAACATTTTACTATTATCTAACTCTAAATTAGTATTCGTTTATCCCTCTCTGCACTAATCCTCTCAGCCTCTG
The DNA here is from genome assembly GCA_004026905.1 of Hystrix cristata. Taxonomy (NCBI): domain Eukaryota; kingdom Metazoa; phylum Chordata; class Mammalia; order Rodentia; family Hystricidae; genus Hystrix; species Hystrix cristata. Next base: position 24,927 of record PVJO010008987.1, on the reverse strand, counting down.
ATAACCACTATTGTTCTTTCACCATCTGTAAGATCTACCTTTTTAAATTCCACATGGAAGTGAGGTCACAAGATATTTGTCTCTCTGCCTAGCTTATTCCACTTAAAATAATGATGTCTAGTTTTATCCACAGTGCTGCAGGATTTCTTCCATTTCATGGCTGAATTATAACTCATTGTATATATGGACCATACTTCTTCATCCATTCATCACTGTGATGGTCACTCGGGTTGTCTGCCTAACTTGGCTGTTGTGAATAGGCTACAGTGAATATGGGAGTGCAGACATCTGTGTATCAGATCGATTTTATTCACTTTGGCTGTATAACCAGGAGTGAAATTGCTGGGTAGTAGTTCTAGTCTTAAATGTTTAGTAACTTCCATACTGTTCTCTTTAAAGCATATGCACATGTTCCCTCTTTTCCACTTTCTTGCTTGCAAACTATGTTTAGTGTTTTTAGTAATAGTCATTCTTATTAGAGGGAGGTGATATCTTCCTGTGATTTTAATTAGAATTCCATTGATGATTAGTGACAAAGAGCATGTTTCCACATACCCATTGGCCATTCGTATGCCTTCTTTTGAGAAATGTCTATTTAGGCCTATTGTCCATTTTTGAAATTTTTTTTCATTATTTTTATTCTTTTATTTTGTTTATTTATTTATTTATTTATTTATGTATTTATTTAACAGACTCATCAAAAACTCCTGGGCTGAAGCAGTCTTTCCATCTCAGCCTCTTGAATGGTTGTGATGAGCTGTCTATGTTAGCACACCCAGCAGACTACTTTTTGCTTTTGAGATGTCTGAGTTCCTTACATATTGTAAACATTGAACTTTAGTCAAATGGTACACTGTCTCTTTACTCTTTTGATCATTTCCTTTGCCATGCAGATTTTTTTTTAATTTCATGTAATTTTGTCTGCTTTTGCTTTTGTTGCCTGTGTTTTTGAAGCCTTGTTCAAAAATTCCTTGCCTATTCCAATGTCTCGAAGTGTTTCCCTATTTTCTTGTATTGATTTCATTGTTTGGGGCCCTTACATTGAAGTCTTTAATCCATGTACAGTTGATTTTTGTAACAGGTGAGAGATAAGGATATAGTCTCATTCTTCCTCATGTGAATCTCCAATTATCCCAAAACCATGTATTGAAAGCATTGTCCTTTCTCCATGACTTTTAGTTAAAATCTTTGTGAAAAATCAGTTTGTTCGCAAATGTTTACTGGTAAGGTCTCTATTATCTTTCATTGATCTAGAGGACTGTTTCTGTGCCAGTTCCATTCTGACTTGATTAATACAGTGGTATATTTCAAAGTCACATAGTATAATGCCTCTCACTTGTAGTATATTTCAAATTCACATAGTATAATGCCTCTTGCTTTGATCTTTTAGCTAAAAATAGCTTTGGCCGTTTGGGGTTTTTTGTGGATTGATACAAATTTCAGGGTATCTCTCTGGTTCTGTGAAGAATGTGATTGGTATTTTTGATAAGCATTGCATCTATAGATTTCTTTTAGTAATCTGAGCATTTCAACAATATCAGTAACATAGTTTAGGAGTATAATGCTTTTAATTTTGTTATTCCTTCTCAAGATTGCTTCTGGGGGAGAAAGGGATGTCATGGTAGAAATTTAGGCTACCAGTCTTGTTGCAAACTATGATGGGAAGCATGGAGTTTTGAAACCACTGGTAGTAGGTGAACAAAATAGGATTAAAAATAAAATTGACACTTGTTGGTAGTACCTTTCTGGTCTGACTCTGTGACAACTGGGATATTTCCCTTTCCTGACCTTGTCTGCCTATGTTCAAAACCAAAGATTTCAGAAACTATTTATTCATTCTTAAATACCAATCACTTAGTATTTATCCCTGAGAATATCTGTGTTCTGCCTCACAGGACCCCATCAGAAATCCTAAATAACTAGAGTTCTTTGGTGGGGCATCTCCTTTGGTCTGGGCTATTCTGACGTGGTACACATCACGAGGTTTGGCCTATCTGTCCTCCTTTGTTGTTATGTAATTGTATACAGTTAAAATACAAATTCCCTAAAGAACAAGTTACAAATTCTAGAAGCAATAGAATTTATGAAATTGAAATAAATATTGCCTGTTTTTTCTACCACATCCTGCGCATTAGGAAAAACACAATTTATCACTTTACCAAGGTCAAGTTACTGTCAGAGAATGTTGGTTTACCCTGATGCTATGAATCTTTATCCTCCTCTTTGACTAATTACCAAAGAAATCACTGTGATATTTAAAAATAGAACTGGCATTACTTCTCCTACAGTGCTTCATAATTCACAGTTGAACAACAGCAAAAGGAAATATCGCAAATGCATTTGAATTCAAACAGATTTTACAAGTGGCTCTATCATTTTGCATATCACATGTCAGTCAACAATATTATTAGTGACATTTCTTTGAGTTAGCAAAGCTCTCCTTGGATGATAATATACTTCCAGACCCTCCTCATCTCATTGAAAATCTTGGGAGAAGTCACTCAGAGTACATAGATAACTGTATAACATAATCTTAAAAAAAAATGTGTGATTTTTAGATACTATGGGCAATTTTAGTAGACCAACATCGAAGGTAATAATTAAAGAACTGAGGTCCTCAGTTCAAATCGGATTTGCTCAACTATGGACACAAAGTTGAAGAAACAGGGGTAGTTGAAGAAATGCTAATCTATTTGGAAATCGTATAATGATTCCTTTAAAGACATAGATTATTATACTCTTAAAAAAAGAAATACCTCTTTTAAGAAATTTTCCAACACCCCAGAAACATAGTCTTAGAGCACCAGACAATTACATTTCATTTTTGAAGCATTAGTAAATCCTCGGTGGATGAGAACAGTCAACAAAGGTAGAAGCTTGAATTGTCACTAAATCCAAAGAAAAAATACACACAGGAAATGAAAACCAAAAACAAAATCAAATCTCTGTTAGGACTGTCATTATTCTAATCACTTGCCTAGTCACTGATTCGTGGAGTCTCTTTCATCTGGCGGGCACAGGGCTAAACCCTGGAGGTCTCCTGGTGAACGCTGGTGGAAATCTTTGCTTTCACAGATCTGACAGTCAGGTGATGAAAGCAGACAAGAAGAAATGCTGTGTGTACGCAAGAAACGCTGTGCCTGAGAAGGTGATACTTAAACTGAAGTTTAAAATTTAGAGGTTTTATTCAGAAAAGGCCATTTATGGAGTACTGTTACAGATCTACATTTTTCCTTGTGACTTGAGGTAGAAGAATTAGAAACTCAAATGAAGTAGTAAAAGCTTTATTCTTCTCCTGGAGCACAAGAGAAGCCCACATGAATGGACTGGAAAGCAGGTTCCCCACACTACCTGACTGCAGGTAGTATCTGTATCTTCTATTCTTTGCTCAAACAAAGGCTCAGCCCTTTGTCCTCATCATCCCATCCAGAGGTAGGGAGAGGTGACCCCTGCACAGCAGATTTTCGTGCTTCTGTATACTGCCGTGTCCTATCATCATCTTAAATCTCCACCTTGTGGTGTGCATGTTACTAGGGTGATGAAACTAGTTACTCTCAGGCAAAGATCTCTCTTCGTGTGTATGCTGTAGCTTGGGGAACATCCCAAGACAATCCCCTCACCCTTTTGGCTGGAATGGGGGTTAGGTGTGAAAACTTTACCATCTAATGGTGTGTGCCAGGGTGCCGGTTCCTCTCACATCCTATAACTTTTATCCTAACTCTTTTTGCCCCTCTCTCAGTAGTATTGAGCAAGGTGAGCAAAATAGCAAGTGTTGAAGTGGGAACATTCTCAATGTGTTTCAGGGTTTGCAAGTAAATAAGTGGAAAGAGTTTTACAGAATTTTCAAATCCTAAGAATCTGTTGGAACTTGATGACAAAAGTCCTTCAATGTAAAATTTCATAAAGGCTGGGGATTTAGCTCAGTGATTAGAGTGCTTGCCTTGTAAAAACAAGGGCCTGAGTTCGATCCCCGGCACCACAAAAAAAATAAATAAATAAAAGAAAAGAAAAGAAAATTTCATAAAGATCTAGAAGGACAGAGTGAAAGGGGTATTTAGCACACAGGAAACCCAGAGACAGCTACAGACAGGACATAGGTGGTTTCTTCTGGGCAAAAAGAATCCTAAAACTATAAATCATACCCTTTTTGCTCAAAGAAAAACAGAAAATGTCAGTTTGCCTTACTTGTGTAGTGGAGAAATTCTGTTTGGCACAAATCTAAATGCCTGAAGGTTACAGCTTCAAGAAAACATACTTCATTATACTTAACCTTATTTCTAAGGCACTTTCCAAATGCCTTTTCTTTCTACTTGACAATATGTGCCTGACCTAAGGGAAAATAGAAGTATATTGACAGAGAATCTAGAGACATTTATTTGTCTTTTGCTCCAATATTTATAACATTTTTCTTTAAAGGAATAATGTTTTTAGCAATATTTGGAAATTTCTCTATAAATATTGGTTTATTTTACCCCACAAATAAAACTATAAAATCTGGTAAAATGACCATTCTTATCTTTCCTGTTTAAAAATGTAAGTGGCATATGAGTAAACAAGGAGACTATTATGAATACCTGTTTTTTCTGAGGCACTAGGAGTTGGTAATCATAGATATAGGAAAATCATAGAAAATTAATCAAATTTTTTTGTGATTTTCTTCATATAGGTCATTGACCATTCTTGCTGAATATGTGAAGTGTGATCAAAACACAAAATGGCTGTTGAAATTTACAGAAAATATGATCACAGTAAGACACATTGTTATAAACCCTGTATAAATACCTCTTCTTGTTTCAAACACACTTAACCCATTGTTTTTGCCACTTTCTGAAACAGTTCTGGAAGACCTCTTTCATAAGTGTCTAATTGCACCATAGTTGCTGCTGACATCTTGAATTGCTTCCAGACATTTACTATTCATGATCATTTTGACTTTGGGGAAGAACCAGAAGTTTTAGAGTTCCAGACCCAGTGAATAAGGTAGATGAGGCTATATTTTAATGTTTTGAATAGTCTGCCTTTCCATTGAATGGCACTTGGGAGTAACATTGGCCGATTTTGTAATCACACCTTTGAAAGAAAAGACACAAAAGAGGACTCCAGAACTGCTTCAGGCAGTGATAAGAACAGTGAAATAAGTGTGTTCAAAGTGAGGGGGAGTATTTTGAGGGCGAATAACGGAAGTGAATCTTTTACCGTAATAATACATTCTTTATTTAAGCATTCACCATCATATGTTTTGATCACATGTCATATTTTTCAAAATTACAACACTTTTCACTGCTTGGGCCAATTGATTCTTTTCATTTAAATTGCTAATTACTGTTGCTATAAAATAAAAATATAAACTGTCATTTGTATATCTTCTTCAAAGCCCACTAAAAGGACTCTTATATATAACGTCTTTATATGATAGATAAATTATTAAATCTCTTGAATTAAAATAAGCAAAAATTAAATATAAATAATTATACTTTTCTTGCTTCTTCAAATTATTTAACCCTTTAGTTTTTTTCTAATTCATTGCCCTTCTAATCTTTAATTTCCAAAGTTTTCTTTAAAGAAAACAACTTCGAATCTTTAATGGCAAAATTTTTCATAATTAATTAAATAAACTAATAGTTTGTTTTGATCTTACACATTTCTTGTGTTTAAAAAGCTTTTTTTTCCTGAAATTATTTTTCTTAGCATTTTTTTTTCTTTTTTTTTGGTGTCGGGATTGAACTCGGGGCAAAAGCTTTTTTTTCTGAAATTATTTTTCTTAGCTTTTTTTTTTTTTTCTTTTTTCTGGTGTCAGGATCAAACTCAGGGCCTAACTTGTGCTTCCTAGGCAAGCACTCTAACCACTAAGCTAAATCTCCAGCCCCTTTTCTTAGCATTTAAATAAGCAATTTTTCTTGATTTATCAAATGTACTCCTTCACTATAATGCATCTACTGTGACCACATTTGTTTCTCTTTTTTTGTTTATTAAAGCCTATGTCAGAGTAAAAAATTAGTTGTTTTTAAAATTTTTTATTAGTTCATTTTTGCAGTACGGAATAATTACATTCTTTGTGTGGAGTTGGTATATGTACATAACACATCTTTATTCTTTTTTATCCTCTTCTCTCCTCTCCTCCCTTCTTCCTTCCTCCATTGATTGTTCCCCTTCCTTTTTGCAAAAGTTCTACCTTCTCATTTCCTATTAACTATCTTTTATTTTGCTTTCTAATTTGTTTATACGTTGGGTTTCTCATATATATGAATCCATGCAATATTTCACTTGTGTGTCTGATTTATTTCACTTAATATTACGGTCTCAAAGTGCATTCATTCCTACAGATGACTCTAATATATCCTTCTTTATGGCAGAGTAGTTCTCCATTGTGTATAAACACCAGATTTTATTTATCTATTCATCTGTTGTTGGGCACCTAGGCCACTTCCAAAATTTAGTTATTATGAATCGTACTGCTACAAAATGGATATGCATGTTTCACTATAATATGCTATCTTTAACTGTTATGGGAAGATACCTAGAAGGAGAAAGCTAGGCCAAATAAAATTTCAATTTTTAAGTTTTTTGAGGAATCTCTATTCTGATTTCCATAGTGGCTTTATCATTTTAATTTGTATCCATATAATATATGAAGTCAATATAATTCAATACAAATAACAATCTTCTTTACCAGGATATATTAGGAAATTTTTCATGATAAAATAAATATCTAAGAATAATCAAGGAAATTATGAAATGAAACAAAAATGGAGATTTGTATCACTTATACTAAAAATGATTAAGCAGTATGTTACTCACAGAGGACCAATAATAGATTGGCCAATCAATACAAAAGATAAAGGCTCAAATATGCATATGTCCGTGTGTAGGTTGCTTATATAGAAAAATATTTCTGTGAGTATATAATGTAATATAACATAATAAGTATAATCTAGTTTGGCGCTACTGGAGATTAAACCTAGGACCTAGGATCTTTACAACCCCACCCCTTTTTATTTTTATTTTGTTACTTTTGAGACAGGGTCTTACTTAGTTACCCAAGCTTCTTTTGAACTTGCATTCCTCATTTTTTTTTTTTTTTTTGGTACTAGGAATCAAACTCAGGACCTTGTGCTTGTGAAGCAAGCACTCTAACCACTGAGCTAAATCCCCATCTCTGAGCTAAATCCGTAGCCTGGCATTCCTCAGTTCCAAACCTCCCAAAGTGCTGGGTTTGCAGGCATGCACCACCATGCTGGGCCACCATTCAAATGGCTTTTACTGTAAATATCCCTTAACCCATATCATACAAGGATAGTTTTCAGATAAATAAAACATTTAAGTATAATAAAACTATAGATGTGTGAGTTAAAGGTACTATTTCATTCTCACATTTGAAGAAAATTTTCTGAACAAAACATAAGCCACATGACCTAAGCAATGATATTGACTCATTTACATACATTTAAAAAAAACTGGCAGAGAAAAATCAATTTAACACAAGTTGAAAAATTAAAAACCAATAAGAGACTATTGGAAAAATTTGTAGCACACATAAAATGATTAATATTGATAATATGCTGGTGGCTCTATAAATCAATAAAGAACAATTAAAATGAGGAAATTATTCAAATAGAAAAATCAAGCAAAAGAAATAGAGGCAATAATAAAGAGTAGTGTTAAGCCCAACTAATAATGTATATGCAGAATTGAATATTAAAATGTATTGACATATTTAAGAGAAAGACAAAGAATGAATGATTGATACTTACTCTTTTAGTGAGAGTATAAAGCCCTGTTTTCTTTCTTAAGTGTTTTGAAAGTGTATCGAACCAACTTTTGGAGAGTAAGTTAGACATATTTATGAAAATTTTGAATTCTTCCGTACTTTGACAAACTAATCTTTTTTCAGCAATTTTATCCTTTAATAGTAGCACGAAGAAGGTATTAGAGTTTAAAAGCTATAAGCAGTAAGTGACAGTGGTCCACAGCCCATCTTGGCAGCTCACGTGCTGTTACTGTTCAGTTTGTGTTGTGTGTTGCGTTGATGGCTACAAGTGAAGTGTTGCAGCTGTGCTCAGCCAGCAGACCTGTTCTGTTCGTCTGCTCATTGTCTCCTGAGGGTGAAGGAAAGCCCCTAATCATCTTGCTCTATCCTCACAGGGAAAGTCTATCAAAAACTTGTAATACCTCTGCCAGCTACTGTTTGGACTCTTACATTTTTTGAAATAAATATACTTGTATCAAGCCAGAAGAGTCTTCATGATATGTGGGAGAAAAATCTTCACAGGAATGCATATAGAATTAGTTCAGTTCTTAAGATCATGTAAGAACACAGCTAAATACAAACATAAGTTTGTAAAACCATATACATACAAAAAAACAAAATGTCTGCAAATATATAACCATACTTGTTAAGTGTTTACTACCATGTTTGGATGAAAGCAGACAGGAAGACCAAAATGTTTACAAGTTATTTTTACATGCCATTCTATGACCTTTTCTTCCCTATTTTCGTGTAAAAAGAAAATCATTTTCAACACAACAGTTTCTCATTCTGCTGTATATTTGCCAGGATTCTTCATCGACAGGGAGAGAACATTTAGTCTGCAGTCCATTCATAAACTGTGCCAAAGATCTTGGATGCTTGTTCCTATTGCAAATGTGCCTGAATCATGAAAATCAGTGTACTAGTAGTTAACAGGATAAGTAAGACTTTGTTATGCAAAAACTGTTGTTGTTTTTATATTTTAGAAACCAAATTATGCCAGAGAATTATCAAGTAATAAATGCCTCTAGCAGAAAGTTATTGCTACTAACTTCAAGCCAACTATGTTGTGATTGCTATTAAATTCTCATTGCTATAAACCTCATGAAGTTTTCTTAACTGCAAATTCTACACTCTATCAGGTTACTAGCACTGAAGTACTTATATTGATTGCTATCTAAATAATGTGCTATGCACACAATAATCCATTACAGAATCCTGAGTGGAAAAATTAGAAACCTTCTTACAGAAAGAAGAAATACATAGGTGTGGCTTTCTTTATATGAGTAGAATCACTGCATGTAAGTCTAAGCAGGAATATTTTAGACTTGAGAAAGGAGCAAGCAATCTCTTCTGACACAAGTGAAATGTATGATTATGGACATTGCAAGACATTGTACTAGAAAAGAAATCTATGTCCTTAGGATAGGAGGACAGGAAATAGATGCCAAACTGTCATAAAACTAAGTGCTCATATATGTATTTTAGAAAGACAAATATAGTAGCACTGAGGATAATTCAACAGAAAGAGTAATTGGAATCTAGAAATGACATAGAAGCACTGTATGTGGCAAAATAAATAAATAAAAGGAAAACTGAGATGTTTCAGAGCTGCAATACATAGGTATTGAGTAATATTTATGGTAGGGAAGTGGAGGGGCTTGTTACAAAATGTTTAATTAAAGCTCCTAAAATTATCTCCTGGAATATTCAACACAGAGAAAATTAATCTAGAAATCAAGAGAGATGCCAAAGATGGTGATATGGATTTCAGAGTTGTCAACACAGACATGAGCGTTGAAGATTTAGAAGTGAATTAGTGTAACTATTCAGAGAGAACATTAAATAGAAAAGAGTCTCTAAAATCAATGTGACATTATGCTTCTTAAGGGGAAGATGAATAAATCAAACAAGTAAAACAATACAATGGTCCAGAACTATTTAAAACATAAACAAGATTTCCATACTATGTAAGAGAAGGCAGAAATTTTCATATTTTTAGTGCTTTCCATTGTTACTAAAATAGCAAGTATGTAGAAAAATTAAGAATTTACTGAATTTAGTAATTAAGAGTTCATTGCTGGCATTGCAAAAGCAATACCAACATTGAATGAGAACAGAAAATAGACTGAAATAATATCAAGGGTGAATGTGGGGAAATGTGAGGAATATGGGGAAAGAAAATGTGGGAATGTGGGGAAAGAAAATGTAGTAAGCATCGGAAGATGATCTGTATACAAGAGGTCACAAATGGGTACGAAGTAAAAACCAGAAAAGGATAGAGTGGGTAGGATTTTAATGGAATCATACAAAAATGTAGATCAAAAGTAATGGCATTCACAAAGTTTGTGTTGATCAAGAAGCAAATTAATAGACATATTCTTATTAAGAAGAAAGAAGAATTCAAAATTGAAAGAGTACGGCTTTTAACTTTTGTAGAAATTCATTAAATGTATTTAAATGTAGTTCTTTTTTAATAATCCTAGTTGTCTAATTTACAATCACAGCAACAGAACAAATGGTTTTAATATTGATGTCTCCCAGCTGTACTATTAAGAGTCCTTGGATACATAATAAAGAGAAAACACTTTTTAGGTTACTTAATCTAAAATTTACTTCTTTACAGATTTTTATTAACATAATATTGGGTAAATATACCTCACTTTAATTAAGGTAACCAATTTATAGTCAAAGGACAGTTTATCATGCCTGTAACTAGTTTTCAATGATTGTTGGCAATACCAAGCTTGTGGATCTCAGGATGGAACACTCTAATTTTGATAAGTGACATGAGAATACCATAAAAAACATTTCAATGTGGTTTTCATTGTGTAATTTTGATTTTCAAGTCTATTGAGAGGCATTTTATTCCTAAGATTTTTACCTGTGTTTTATACCTATTTAAATTGCAATTTCTCTTTTAGTGAAAACATGTGGCTCTAATCTTCAAGGACCAAGTGGTACCTTTACGTCTCCCAACTTTCCATTCCAGTATGACAGCAACGCACAGTGCGTCTGGGTCATCACGGCAGTGAATACAAATAAGGTAAGCCAGAACCATTGGTGATTAAGGGCACGATCATAAAGGCAGAGTGAAGGCAATGCGAGGAAAGGGTGGCATGGAAAATTCATAACTGAAGCACAGTTTCAGAGATATTTCCTACTTACACGTTTTATAAAATAAACTAATATAAGAAATTTAGAAACAATGAAAATAATATCACTTTCCTCTCAGTTCCAACACATAAAGGAAAAAACAAACTTTGAGAGTATAAATGAATGCTTGCTGCGAAACATCTTTGAAGGTTGAAGGTTAAGTGAACCTTGCGTAGAACAGAGCTGTGAATAACGGCTTTTCGCTCCCTGTCTTCTTACTTGACACATCATTCAGATAGTTCATATTTTTACACATACCTGACTTTCACTTTAGCTCTCTGGAGCACAGAGCTGTTTATTAAAAATAGCTGTTTTAATTCATTCTGCACTAATAGAGGACTTATATTGTGGATATTTCAAAAGTTGCATTTTCTTTCTCTTTGATTCTGAGATGAGTAATCCATCTAAATATGTACGTGCCAAGATCCTTCAAACAAAATTATAACACTGAATGAATATAAGAGCTGTAGAACAAAACAGTTTTCTTCTCCTGCTCTTATTATTCTGCTTCTCCTTGTAAGCTATGCTTTTATATCAATCGAAAGAGCCTGAATAAAAAGAATCAAAGTTCTTCTCAGATCCCCAGAAGCTGTGATATCTTACTTGGGTTCAATTTTTTAAAATTTTAGTAGTAAAGGCTATAAAATTGGGTCAGAATGCAGTTCATATACTTATTTATAATTTCCTGATAATTTTAAATTTTTTAACCTCTGTAGTTGGGTTTCTTTATCTCTGAAATGTATGTAATAAAAGCATGAATTTCGTAGGATTGTTGTGAGAATCAAGTAAGATAATGCATACAGTGTGGTTCATAGTACTTGGAATATATCGTGTGACTTGTTAGAGAAAGTATATAGTATCTTCTAGAAATGTATGTGATTTCCACTATGTTCTTCAAGTCCAATCCTACCTGCAACAGGGTTAGTTTAAAATCTACTCCCTGGTCAATTAAAGTTGCTTCCTGGCAGAGTCCTGATTGGTTAATTAAAAAGCAAACAAGCAAACGAACAAAAAAAACTAGATCGCAAACCTGTGGTTCTTTAAACTCGAGAAATTCCGTGAATCAAACCCCTCAGCTGCAGAAAGGAAATCATTCTGTCTATACAGCCTATGTCATGAATTCAATACAAGGCGACATATATTTATTGAGTATCTTTTCAGTGCAAATTGTTGGTTGTTGAGAAAATGAAAAAAAAAATCAAGAAGACTTTGAACAATAATCTCATATTTTTGAACACTTAGTAGCTGAACACTACTCTCAGCACTTTTTCAAAGCATTTTTGTGAATTATTTTATCCCCATAAGGCTCCTGTAAGGGAGATACTTCTATTTGCATGCAAGAGAAACAGCCCTAGATAACTTGTCTAAGATCATATAACTGTGAAAGTCAGAGGGGCATACTTCATAAGAGATACTGTATGTACACAGATGTATCTCACACTAAGATGTATCTTTCATTAAAATTAAAATTAGCATGTATAAATTATGGAACAAACACATATTAATCTTGTACTGACATAGCAATTTTTTGTGTGTCATGGAAGTTACCTGTAATTAAGATCAATATATGGTATTATCTAATGTTTTATTTCTGCTTGGTAAATTTAAATCAGTCTCATTGCTGAGCTACATATATTTTCTTGTTTATCTTCACAAATCAGCAAAACTTTTCTCTTTATCTCCCCCAAAAAATCCAAATTATATTGTAAGGAAGATATAAATAATATCTTTTCTCTTAAAATTTTTATTTTATTTGTACATATATGCGATTCATGTAGTTTACAGTCATCTTGGGGAATGTTTACATGTACATATTACAGCATGTTAATTTCTTTATTTTTTAATCTCCTTCCCTCCCCCTCAATCCTCCCCCCACCTCCTCTTCCACTTTTCCTATCTTATTTTTCATTCTTTTTTTTTCCATTTTTCTTTTTTTTGTTTTTGTTTTGTTTTGTTTTTTTGTGGTGCTGGAGATCGAACTGAGGGCCTCGTGCTTGCTAGGCAGGCACTCTAACCACTGAGCTAAATCCCCAGCCCTCCATTTTTCATTATTGTTGATACAGTATTATTAATCTTAGCTCATGCTTTGACATATAATGTTTACATTAATCTGGGTTATTAGAGTCCTGTCTATGGCATATCTGTATTCTACTTGTTTCTCCTTTCCCTCTTCCTCATGCCTTGCCCTTGTTCCACTGGATTTCTTCTGTATTGCAAGAGATCCATCCCCCTTGTCCAAGTCTATCCATCCTTTATCATTCTCTTTGTACATTGCCTTACTCAAATGAGAGATAACATATATTTAAGCTTGTGTGTCTGGTTTATTTCACTCAACATTATATTTTTTTATCAAACTCCTGAATATGAATATTAAGTTTTCATCTGTTAGTTTACCTCTATTTTCCTATGGAATTGTTTTTCAATAATATTTAACCATGACCCAAAGTAAAGATTATATTTTGTGTAGTGGGCCAGTTCAAACACACATATGTACACACACACACACACACACACACACACACACAGAGTTACGTACACACAGAACATTTTCTCATACTAAATGAATGTACTTCTGCATTATCTATTTTAATCTATTGTAATTTATTGATGTTTTAAGTATTGGTCATACCTCATTACATCAATTTCACGATGCACTAAAACATTATACACATAATTTGAAAACACTTTAGGGAGTATTAACTGCCATAGATTACTACTTCAGACTTTTCCAGAAGGAAGCAAAAACAGTAAGTACACAGCTGTCATTGAGTCCTGTACCATAGTTTTTCTTTTTCATGTACTAGAGATTATAATGACACATAATAAGGTTTTGAACTGATAAGATAATAAAACATGAAATTCCTGATACCAAATAGGATCACCTAACATCATATTATTACTAAATGTTGTCATCTTGTCAAGAATCATGCTTCTTTTTAGTTGTTACATTTACTTTATAAATACAAAAATAATAATTACATACCTGATTATGTGGTTTAATAATTTTTATCTGCACTTTTGCTAAAATGTCAAAGCATTAAATTATAGTCCTTGTTGCTGATCAGTTTATAAATACTGCAATTAATTTCTCTAAAACAAAATATAATGGTTGCAATTTTAAAGTAATATATGTTTTTCATATTGCTTCATGACTATTGGACAGGCTTCTGTAGCATTTGAATTATAAATAAAATTGAGAGTTTCTAGAGAGTATCAAGTTAAAAATAGTAGAACTGGTACTTTAAACTGGCAATTGAATTAATTGCTTTTGGATTAAGAAACACATTCAACATTAGATCCATGTGTGAAATGAAGACTTCAAGACTTGCCTATAACTGTTCTTCTCTACCACTTTGCATTTTATAATTTTTTAATTTCAAAAAGAAGGCATGTATTGTCTTCCTAGCTACAGTATGACTATATTACATTGCTTGAATACAATTAAAACTCTGTAAAATCAGTTGAAAACTTCAGATTCATAGTTTCTAAGGAAGAGTTCTTAAGAACAAGGCAAAGAAAATAATCTTCATTCAAAATATTTAAGAGGTTAAATACTTTATCAAAACTGAAAACTCATAGCACACATGTGTATATCTATGTATCTAACATCCATTCATGCACATATTTTTATTTCTCTATCTAAAGCTCTGCCTACAACAATTCATGATACCCAGAAAGGTATGTTGAAGTTATTTTGAATTGAAACATAAAATATGAATTGTTTAGGCAGAAATAATTTCTGATTTGTCTGATTTTGTGGTTTTTCCATTTGCAGTGAGTATTTTCTACAAATTGAGCAAATTTATGCTGAAAGTTTTGAGGATAACTCAAGATATTTGTGAAATTTATAGCAGAAATTGCATCTTTTGTAGTTTTTCATTATTATAATCTTAAGAACACATGTCAATCCAAAATTTCAGAAGGCACAGTTTGAAAAATTTTATTTGAAGAAGAATTTGAAGGCTGTTGATATAGATTGAACTTGTTAACTAGAAATATAGTGCAACACAGATATTTGATTTTAATTTTTGTAGTAGCCACAATGTGAAAGAAAATAAATTGATTTTACATTTTATCTAACCCAAATATTATAATTTCAACATATAATTGGCCTAACATATATGCAATAATGTAATCCTTTTTTATTCTTAATCTGTAATTTAGTGTGTACTTAATACATTTGGTACCTCTTTTTTCAGACAAGTCTTATTTCAAGTTGAAATTCACATGTTTGAAATTAAACATAGTGCGAAAATTTAGACTATAGAAATCAGAAAACACTACTTTACCATCAATCCTGATTAAGAAATGCCTAGCAAATCAGTAAAGCACGCTTCTGGGTGTATCTGGATGGGTCATAGAGAAATGGCCTTTCTACAGTATTCCTCACCTGTTCCTCTCTAGCACTATTCCCCTTGTTTGTTTCCTGGATGCCACGAACTGAACAGTTTTGTTCCTCCACATTCTTCCCCTATGATGTTCTGCCTTGGACCCAGCTCATTATAGGCTGAAAATGTCAACCAATTAATCCTTCTTGTGGGTATCCTGTATTGTGTCCAGGAATAAGCAAATTGACTAATAAAAAAATCAGTACCAGAGAAGTGGGTTTTAACTGTGACTGTAACTGAACATAGAGCTTAAAAGCTTTTAGAACTGGTTTGTGGCAGTTTAGAGAGATTTGGAAATGCTGGCTAAGGAAGTCTTAGAATCCAGTAAGCTGAACTTCATGAGTTGTTCTGGTTGGAACTGAGAAGACCAGAATGCCGACAGGGATGCAAACAGTAAAGTCCAGGCTCAGGAGGTTTCAGTTGAGAGCAAGAACTTCTTTGATCTTTGCACTAGAGGCCATATAATTTGCACTGTTGCAGAAAATTTGTCTACATTTTCACCATGTACTGAGACTTTGCAGGACACTGAAATTAAGATTGGTGAACAAATTAACATGATAGATGAAGTTTCAGGAGAGCCCACAATTCAGAATACGGTGTGAGTACTGCTGGCTGCTTTTAGACAGATTTATATTGAGAACTGTGGGGAAAAGGCAATGCAAACATTTTGAAATATTTAACTTTTGGCCCAGAAGGAACCATGTGTACATTTGGGCCCAAGAGACTATGAGTGCTGAAGAGAATTAAAAAGAAACCAAATAATTTGTACAGGAACACTGCTCATCTTTTACCACTATGTGCCCAACATGACAGATGCGGAGCTACAGGACTTAATGTTTGCTCTGCTGGGTTGCAGTCTTGCTTTGATCTCATCCTTTTCTGGCCCTTTTTTCTTCCCTTTGGATGAGAACGTTTACTCTGTGCCATCATACCTTTGGATTCTGTAACTTGTGTTTGATTTATACGGATGTTCACAGCTGAGAGTTTGCCTTGTGTCTCAGCAGAGACTTGGACTTGGACTTTGAAAAATACTGGAGCTGTTGAGATTTTGGGAAGGATGGCAAATAATAGTTAAGGGGCCATGCATGCTTATTATATACAAATGCATGATTCTAAACACCTTTTACCTAGTATTTAACTTAAGCTTTATTACACCGCTGAGATGGAGGTATGGTTACTATCCCACTTTTCATGTAAGAAAATAGATTCAGGGAGATAAAGGGATTTTCTCAGTGCTAATACGTGACTTTAAAAACCAAGATTCAAAACTAGGCACTTGGACTTGCGGTGACCCCAAAGTCTTCCTTGATTTTTCCCACCCAAAGTCTCCCTGGGCTCTATCCTTTCTTTAATTATAGTATTTTAGCTTTTCTTTGCTTCCAGTACCCTATATCTTTAAAAATGTACTCATGTATTTATGTCTGCCAAAATAATTTTCCGTGCTTGTGACCCAAGAACTGTGTCGCAGGGAGCTACTCATATTGTCATCATCTTTATTGATGTCATCTGATCATGTATGAAAGAAGCCTATTGCTAAGTTTAGCACTCCAGTTTGCTCACTCTCAGAGCTATGCTCTGGCATATTTCACCATGTCTTTAGAATTGATGATATGCTGATTTCCTCTATCAATATCCATATCTGGATTAGAGAAATCTTGTTTGTTAAAACACATGGCAGTGTTGCCTATCATTACTCTGATTTCTTGAGTTTCTTATAGCATTCCATTGGAAACATAAATTCATAGTGAAATCAAATTTTTAAACAATTTTTCCTTTGTAATGGAAAGTACTAGACTGAAAATGTTGAAGAACATAATTCCTTGTTTTTGACCAGTCCTTGTTTCCACTTTAAAATGTATATAGTACACTTTTAGCTATATTGAATGATTGTGACAAGCACAATGCTGATGTCTCCATGATGTCAGCAAATCGCAAAACTAGGAAAATTCAACCCATTGGGAAGTTAGTAATGAAAGATTAAATTAACTGAACAGAAAAAAATATAATTCAGAGAGAATAAAGACAGGTATATGAGGTCAACTTCAGTTCAGATTATAACTCTCACTAGTTTAACAGAAGTTTTAATTGTCAGAAGAAATAAAATAGCTCTTCAAAAGAATAAAGAATGACTATTGCTTTTAAAAAATAGTGTTGGGTATTACTAGATAGAAGCATTTTTTTCTGCATATATTCCAAGACTGTGAGTATTTACTTTGATTCTAAATTTGACACAGATGTGTATGATGCAGGGACTATAGTCTAGAATGAAGCAATATGGGTATTATATTAAACTATGTCTGAATGTTCCTTTCTCTAGAGCCACCGTAGGCTTCCTTATTCGGTTTTTTGTATAGCTACAATAAAATATTTTTTAAGAATTTGTATTGTCCTGACAGAGTTGGATTCCGTTTAAGTGATGTTACAGATGGGAACGTCTTTCTATTCTTATCTTTTCATGGGCACCTGGGGCCATTTTAAATCCAGATAAAGAAGAACTTTACTATTAGTAGAGGAAACCTCTGTTAAGGCCATTCTTTCCATTCTTTTGCTTATTTTAAAAACAAAAACTGAAGGCCTATTTTATAATGAGGTAAAGTAATTAAACAGTTATTGCATTCATATATTCATTACCACAATTAAACCTGTGGTTTTTCTTAAATCCATACAATACCCATTCAGGGTTCCTCCCTGTAAATTCTCGGGGCACTAGATTACATCCTCACTATCCACTCAGAACTGTCACCAGAGGAGTCCCTGGCACAGTCCCATCGCTGGAGCTAGTCTTTTGCCACTTCATTTAGCCTACCCACTGACAAGCACCAGTTCTCTGTGCCAAATATTTGGATATTTGGGAGCAGTGCCAAGATTCTGGACCAGGTCAGTGGCTTCAGCCAGGCACGAAGAGTTCACTTTTCTGCAGACTGCAGCTGTCTTAGTTCATGCTCTCAAAAAAGCAGACCCAGGATAATGAGTTGCACCTAGGTGATTTATTATAAAGGTGCACTCAGGAGAAACTATCAAGGGAGTGAGGGAAGTAAAAGAATTTAAGCAAGGGTGCAATTTCAGGCAGTGTGAATTCTACCTGAGGGTTTGTCCTGACCCAAAACAAGATAGCTTAGCTCTCATACTTCTCATACCTGTAGAGTGCTTCCTTGACTGTTCCCAACCTGTGCCAATTGTACTTATTTTCTCATCCAAATCATTTACCATATACATCTTGTGATCATAAACTAAGGATTATCCAGCTCTTTCAGGGCTCATGTGTAGTTTAAGTGTCTCCTAAAGTCTAAAAGTGGTGTTCAGAAAACTTGTAGCTATGGGCATTTATAGGCAAATGGATGTGGAACATAGTGAACTGGTAACACAAAGATCCAGAGGCACCTCTGATGGTCTGGACACATCATTGATGGTGTCTGCTACTGTGCATTAGGGACTAAGCCACCCTGAGGCAGAAGTTCAGGAATAACCTGAAATCATAGATAGATTGGCCATTTTATCAGGTCATGATACAAAAAAAGCCCAGGAATAGCTGTGAATCTCAGCAGTAAATAATAGAATGAAAATCAAGAAAACCAACCAGAAGGTTCCTCAAGCTGGGAAAAATAACTGAGATCCCACTTACAGAACACCCCAGACTTGGCAGTGAGGGAACTGTCAAAGGTGCTGAGCTTCTATCTTTCATCCTCCTGATGAAGCACATGGGGTAGCACACTCCTGACTGTTCCCAGCTCTTCCAGTGGTACCTATTTCCTCACCCAAATGGTGTATTTAGTTACAATTTTTAATTTAAAATTAATTATTCTGTGCAGACACAATAAAAAGTTCTCTAAAATATCCATACAGAAGACTATGAAAGAAAATGTACTCATTGTTAGAGGGATTATCTCTGCAGAGAGAACTATAGGTATTTTTCCTTTATTTTATTTCATTTTATTTTAATTTTTGGTGCTGGGGATTGAACTCAGGGCCTTGTGCTTGCTAGGGAAGCACTCTAACCACTGAGCTAAATCCCCAACCCTTTTACCTTTAATTTTGAACTAACAAAAAAATGTTAAATTTCACGAATACATATGCTGTGTTTTATAACAAAAATATTTAAAATAGCAACAAACAAATAAAAAAGGAAGACATGAATATAGAATGATTAATATTATTGAACACATCTTGTTTCTTGAAACTTGAAACTTTTTTTCCCCATCCTTTTTATTGTTTTCCTAAATGTTCCCTTACTTTCTCAATCTTTCGCCTGTACTTATCGCTTTTCCCAGTACCTCTGCCATCTGCTTAAAAATCTGTATTACTTGTGCTGGGAATGTAGCTCATCCTAGAGAACTTGCCTAAAATCCCCCGTACTGTGAAGAAAACCTCAATATTAACAATTCAAAAATATTTATTTTACATTTTTCTTCTCTTTTTTCACACATCTAAATCCAAAGTTCAGTGAATTAATTATAACTAATTAATATTCCTTGAAGTTGCTTAACTCTCATACAAGTTTCCATTATTCTTCTTTGAATTATTAACCAACTCTCCTATTAGTGAATCTTTATCTTATGCTCTCTACTGGAAAGCCTATTCACTCTTCAAAACATACAGTGTGACATTTTATTCTAAAATGAAATAATCTCTCCTTGATAAAATGTTTAAACGATCTGTGTAGTTTAATGGATGGCTTAACCTACATTACTCATATTTCTGGACTGCCTACGCTAATGGGTCTGGAAAGGCTCATGCCTGCGCACTTGGCCTCAGGGTACTTCCAGAGTCCTCTAAATTGGAAATGCACTGCTGCCTCTTCAGGGACTGTTTTCCCACTTTGTACCTCTGTAAATGCATTACCTTGTTCATTACACTTACTGCTAGGATTCAATCAGTTCTTCAGCCTTTACATGGAAGCCAGCCTTGCCCTTCCTGCAAGTTAGCTTAAGAAAGCCTTTTCTGCACATTAGTTTATCTGTTGTCATATTATGTTGTACCTGTTTGCTTACCTATTTTCTTTAGTTTGACCCTTCAGAACAAAAACCCAGTTTTGAGTCTTTGGAACCTTAACATTTAATGAAGTAGCTGTCATGTGGGAGTTTTTCAAATGAGTATTGAAATAATTGATTATTCTTATGAAAAATATTGGCTAATTTATTTTCATGTTTGTTAGTTTTCCCTAGGAATTTATCTGATTTTTACAGAAAAAAAAGAAGGGAGCCAAAATATACAAAAGGCAAAATATTTTTTCACTGCTTTTCTCACTATGAATCAGGGAGCATCCTCACTACTTTATCCTCTACTGCATAATCACCTTTTGAATTACATGAATAATAAGAGCTGTATTGTATGATGATTTGTCATAAATAATAAAGCAAATGGCTTTTAGCTAATGGCCATTTCCAGTCTTCTTCTTCCCTCTTCAAATCCAGCAAAATCTCAGTCTGTTCCTTACATGGTATTTCTCTGGCCCTTTCTTCTGCCTTCTTCTTTTACTTTTAGAGACTTGTGTGATTAGATTGAGATCACCCAAAGAATCCAGGATAAGTTTTCCATCCCATGGTCTCTACACTTAATCACATTTGTGGGTCCCTTTAACATGTAAGGGAACACTCGCAGTTCCCTGAATTAGTGGATGGATGTCTTTTGTCTTTGGATATTCTGCCTGTCATGGTTGGTGATAAGAAAGGCTGAGAAAATTGGAGAGCAGTGGACTTCTAAGAGATGGTGTTTTCATACAGGAAGATCTGTTCAACAAAAGAAACGAAAAAATGCAACTCTAGTTTATATCCAACATGTCAAAAAATGACAGAGGCAAACTTTGAAATCTTGACCTTGGTCTTAGTCTGTTCCTTTTCCTTCTCAGAGTGATTCCTGAATCAGTATACAGAATTAAATGGGATTTACTTGTTCCAAAATTCCATGCCGTTTCACTCTTCCACTCTTATCTCTAGCACATAAGAAGGGTTATATTTCCACTTCGGGAGTGGAGAATATTTATGAAAAGCATTAAGGTCAACAGTTGTTCCTAAACATTTCCTGCTTATTATTAATGTTGGTTGGCAAGTACTCCTAGAATATTTAGTAAGTGAAAGAATCTAAGAAGATTAAACTAATATACACTAATCCAAATTAAAGGACTAGAAACACTAATTAATGTAGGGGAATATACTTATGAAGGTATAACTGAGACACCATATTTTACTGAAGCTGACATTGCCTCCCTCCTTCCCAAGCTCCGTGTCTAACCATAGTAGCATGTTAATGGTAGAAGACATAGACAATGAAGGAGAAGGCAGTAAAATAGGAAACACATATGAGAATCTTAAAACGAAACATCAAGCCACCTTCAAACTAAATCATGAATCTCTTGTATCTATAGATTAAAGAGCCAGCCCTGTTCATCATCATTAATATGAAATAAGACATAAAATTAGAATTCTCCTAGAGGAAAGAAAAAAGGAGTGATCATTATGAATGAGATATATAAAAAAATCTGGAACACAACAAACATTTGAAAAACATTTATTGTTTTTAATATCTTATGTAAATCTCTACTTATGTAAATTAAAATATGTTGTATAACTTTATGTTATGGCGATTAATTAATACCAAACAGAATGGATTATATATTTCCTTATTTCAGAGAAACAATTCTCAAATAGTTACTCATAATTTAATGTACTGACTTCAAAGATAATTAAACTGTTTTTATTCTTGATTATGGGTGATTTTACTTTATACTACTCTAAACAGTTTTTATAGTTTTAATATTATTCCTTTTATTCCTATAATTTTAACTTCCTCAAATTGTTTTTTCTAGTGCTTTAGTGCATCTCATCCTGCTATTGCAGAATAGCTGAGATGTGGTGTTATTTTCTCAGTTCTCGAGGCTGGCAATCCAAGATCAAGGCATTCGTAATGTTAATTTTCTGGTGAGGGGTACCATCTGCTTCTAATAGTGTGCCTATGGCTGCCTCCCCCAGGTGGAAGCACACTGTCTTACAGTAGAAAGGCAAGGACAGGAGATCTTAGTGCTGCCTGAAGCTTTTGCTTCAAAAGGTCTCAATCTCATTCACGAAGTTGGAGTCCTAATCACCTATTCATCTCTTAACTATCACATTGGCAGCATCTGAATTTCAGAAGGTACACTTTCCAATCACTGCATATGTTATGATGATCATTTTTCTGATTTTTTTGTAAATAAAATCACAGAGAAATATAAAGAAAGAGAATATATAATCTCTGCTTGTATGGAAGTTAAAATTATCTAGGGACATTACGTTTATTCTTAATATTTTAGCAACCTATTTATCATATATTTAAATTAGTTCCATAATTACATGTGTAATGTTCTAGAATGCAATTTTAATAGAATTAAATGTAGTTTCATTTTGACATTGTAAACAATACAGTAAAATTGATTGTTTTTTACAGAAAAGTGTATAACAGTCCCATAATGAAAATTTGCTTTCCTTGTTTTCTCTTGTCATTGAACAGTCAAGTAGTAAATATCCTACTTCCTTTCTTCTACTTTCTATTTTTTAGGTATACTTAGGCTATTTATAAAATAAGGAATGAATATTTTTCAAAATAATGAATGACATTATGAAAAATTGTTAGGACATATGAAATCTTCCTTCAAATACAAAGTATAAGTATCATATCAATTGTAGTACAGAAACATTAAAATTATAGTCAAGGGGCAGCTTTACTAATGCCCCTGTGTGTTCTTTGCTCACTCGGATGGAATACTGGACCTAGTCACACTGAGCATGTGCTATACCACTGACCTACATCTTCAGTCCACCCATATGTTTTTGATCCAAAATGTGTTTTCATTTTTTTAGATGGGGTTTTACTATGTAATTCAGGCTGGCCTTGGACTCACTATGTAGCCCTGGCTGGTGTTGAATTTGTACTGATCCAGCTGCATTGCAGTCCCAAGGGCTGGTATTTCAGGAGTGTGCCACCACGCCCAGCTGCAAAATACATTATTAAATAAATAGCATCAATAGTAAGTCATGAAATGAATTTAGAAGTATATGGGATTAGGTGAAAAGTTTAGAATGTAGTGTCAAGGTCTGAGAAAAACACTTGCAGCTAAATGTACAGATTTTAATAAATATATTAGTAAAATATTTTAATAAAAACAGAATAATTAATAAAATAGGACTCAATATGTTTTAAAAGATAAACAAGATGGAATAACAACAATAAAGGAGTAACAAGAAAAAACAATGAAAATGAGAAAATGTTTTTCAAGATATGGATACATAAAATTCTGAGAAAGGGTTTCACTAAGTAGCCCATGCTAGCCATGAACAATTTTTTAGTACATATTTTCAGTACATGAAATTTATAGTCACCTTGGGGAGTATCCAAGATGGGAAGTATGTAGATAATACACCTTGTTTATTTTTTAATCTTCTCCTTCCCACCCACCTTATGCTGAGATTCCCTCACATTTTAATATACAAATATTAAAAGTGCTCAATTGTATGCAAATATACATATTGCATAATTGTGTAATAACTCATTACCAAAAACTGACCTGGTCTTCTGTTTTTCCAGTACTAAAACAAAGATAATGACATACTCTTCATAGGGTCCTTGAAAGGATTGTATGAAATAATGTTTTCAAGGTATAGTACTTATAGTAAGTCCTGGAATGTGTATGTTCAAAGATACATATCATCAAAGCATACAATTTTGTGTATTCCTTTAAAATACCTTTTCTTTGAATTTCAGCCACCCCCCCCAACTGGGTAGCACCACTACCCTGACTCTATAATATCAGGGGAAATGGTAGAAGAAAGCAAAGAAACAGAATGTGGTAGTTGTACCTTTTTTGTATTAGGACCTCTTCCATATCCTTTTAAACTCAGTCTGTGATAATCTCTGGCATCTAAGAACAAACTCACCAAAAACAAAACAAAACAAAACAAAACAAAAAAACCCTTCATATATCTTATATTGACCACATGAATACTAATAGGATAAAGCCCAGACTTCACCTGGAAAATCCAGTGATTTTACTATATAATCACTGGATTTTATATGGAGAAAGATACAATTTCCTGCCATCAGGAAGCTTCAGACTAGTAGTAGTTAAACATAAAAATAAACAGCTGTTTTAAGAGAACAACCTATGTGGAACATAGAGGGAGTCTGCTTAGAATCGTCGGTGAGAAACTTTCTGAATAGCTGATATTTAAGCTAATTTTCGAAGATGACAAAAGAGTAACAATGTAAACAAAAGAAAATGTACTTCTTGTAAAAGTTAACAATGATCCTGATAACTTCTAGACTGAAAAGACAACATGCATCTTGTGCCATAGTGGGCAAAAGAAGAGTGGATGACATGGAGGCTGTAGAGCTAAATAAGACTCTGGTTATATAGGTCCTTCTGGGATTCAGCCGAAAATAGAATTAGAAGCTATTGAAAGTCATGGGATTACTTCCTAAACTACTATACAGATTTAATGCAATTCCAATCAAGATACCACTAACATACTTCAAAGAATTAGAAAGGACAATCATGAATTTCATCTGGAACCACAAGAGACCAAGAATAGCAAAAACGATCCTAAGCAACAGGGGAAAAGCAGGGGGCATCACAGTCCCAGACATAAAACTATACTATAGAGCTACAGT